>JZLH01S0105322.1:37114-52572 GCA_001188425.1 Eucidaris tribuloides | reverse complement strand
TCTATCAAGTCATCACCATACATATTCAATGATGTTTATCTTGATATACTTTAGTCAGCTAGAAAATTCTGGTTTTATATTTCTGCAATTGTCAACCAACGTCCCATTATAGATATTCTCAATATTCCGATCATTATTGTTTATATCAGTACAATGAGAAATCATTAACAAGATTAACCTTATCATTTAATTACATTGAATAATAATCAGGTCTGTTGAACACTTTGCTGTCGACATAAAGAGATAAAATTTCCCGTTTTGTAAATATAGAACAAGTAATGTAATAATCAATATACGTAAATAAATAAAACATAATAATCGCAAAAATCTCACTTCACATTCTGTGCTAAATAACAGTCGATCCGGACTATAGAAGGTGGGACGCGGATAAAATGAAAAAAACATTATTGGTAATTAATGAAATGTCGTGCAATTCTCGTATTGGTTGGCAGTGTGCATGCATGATGTTATTTGGAACCTCATTTAATTTGATTTAAACAGTTGTGAGTCATGTATTAAAAAATTTAGTAATATTACAGAAGTAGAGGGGATTATTTCATAGCAGTCAAATTGAGGTAAAATATATAATAAATAATAGAATTGCTATTGCTTGAATCTAAAAGTTATTTTATCATTTATAGCCAGCCATCGAACAGAAATACTACTCGTTCTAAATGTAATTCCTACAAATTTGAGTGAACATTTTCTATCATACAACATCAAAAAACTGTAAAGATAATTAAGAAGATTAAAATTCTCATTCGAGCATTAGCCATTCAGAGACATCTTCTACGATAGATTTAATGACATCTCTTTACTTAACCATAATAGTCTAGACATTTATATATGCCGCACGCAAAGATCACAATTTTTTCATTCGATACCCTAGGGCCAGTTAGCCCAATCAGAAGAGTGTTAAAAGGTATTTTAATGCTCACGCGTACTATGAGGTTTAAAATCATAGCGCTTGTACGCGTAATCGAACTCTTGGGGTTACGTACATGTAAGTGAATTGATGCGACAAAGGGCTCCGAAAAATTCTAAATGCGTCGATGATCGGTAAGTGTTTATTACTTTCATTGTCGGTCTCATATGTATTATTATTCTATGTAACAATAAATTGACATACCATAACAGCTCAGTAATAAGTCCCTTTCATAGCCTACTGGTGGCTTAGTCACCTTATGTGTTTACGTATGCTCAGAACCCTATATTGTCACTATCCTTCGGTTAATAGTCATGGGGTTCATTCATAATGTCAAATCAATGACAAATTAACATGAATCTCCAAAAAATCATTTACTGGGGATTAGACAAAATCAATCTACACAAAATACAGTAGTGACATTGCGAGAATTCATCGCAGTTTGGACGAATCGGTTACGCAAGTGTTTTATTTTCCTGCATCGAATTTCAACTTACTATTAATTGTCCCAAGCAAAGTTAACGACTGTACATACGCCTCTACTGAAAAAACAACAAATAATGCCCTGGGTGGATGAATATTCGTCCTCAAAACCTGACCAAAGTTTGTTCAGACTAATGGTCAAAATTTTACAAATAAAATGGAAAATGTTGAAGATGATCTTCATTTCATTTATAATTTCGAGTCAATCTATAAACATAGCCATTGAAGCAATATTCAGTATACATTTGTTAAGTTAAAGTAAATACAGAGCATATTACAGCTTAGACTGCATGAAAAACCATCATTTACTTGTCAAAAGTATAAGATCGTCCATGTCAATGGGAAAACTGAAATTGAATTACAGGTTAAACACGGGGAACTATTGATAATCTTTTTTCTTGGTAACCCTTGGGTAATGCGTCATAAACGTTAGTTATACATTGCGCGATCCTCTGCAGGGTAAGATACAACATCTTGTTACAATTGAGTCTACAAGTTGCCTAAGTATTTTATGTTTAAGCTTCAGTCCTATAATCAAAGTTCTAAATTCTTCATATTGTTATCATATACTGCAATTGTTGAAGGAGTTTCCATCTCAATACCCACACATGATCAGCATTTCTGAGCGTCAGCCAATATAACGAGACTGTTGTTACGAGTCTACCAAAATGGGGAAACATTGAACGTCAGTGGTTCGGAATAAGAAGTAGCCAATTCCTAGGTAGTGGAAAATTGGTACTTCCATGGCGCTAAATCCGTTTTCAAATTCGGGGACATACATGCAGAATTGCAAAACATATTTTGCTCTTCAAAATTTTCTAACCTCACAAATCCAGCCAAACATTCTGCCAAGCGGGGGGGGGGTGGCGCCGCGTCAACACTATTTGCATCCCAAAATTTCTAACCTGCAAAATTCACAAAACATTTCGGGGGGGGGGGCGTCGAAAACATATTTGCCAGCAATATAACTTGCCAAATGCCACCAAAAATTTCTAAGCGGGATGATTTTCTGTGGTGGGGGAGAGGGGGCTCCAAAAACATATTTGCCACCAAATCAACAGTTTTTGCATGCACGATGCAAATTTTGGAGACATATGAATATTGGCCCACTTCAAAATCGGGGGACAACCCCGTCCCTCCTGATATTGCGCCCTGGGTACTCTTGGTGCCACATCAGGTGTCACTTATTCGAAGGCAGTGAACAGTAAATAGCATTGTCGGATTATGTACATTTATGTTCGCTATTGGGAACAACCAACAAATAGAAAATTGTACAAGAAACAAGGACCTACGGAAACAAAAGGTCAGACAAAAACCTGTAATTGACAAATCAAAGAATGGTCAGAGGTATAGCAATACTAATTTCAAAATGTCCTCACTGTAACTATGTGTTGAATTGTGTGATGATACAGGGAGATTATAGATTATACGTGTTCTAAAAAAAAATGTGCAAGTCAAAAGTCACTCTAGCTAATGAATAAAACATAGTGCGTCATGCTTACAATCACATAAGAGCATAACTTAGCTATGCAAATACTGCAGTTTGTTCTAACTTAGTTTTGCTTTTTAATCCTGAAATGTTATTAACAGAAAGGGTAAAATCACAAAGTGTACTTTTACTTACCAATAATACCACTAAGCTCTCCCATAAAAATGACACAATATGATGAACCTTTGTTTAATAAGATACTGAATCAAAAGAGCAAATTCAACAAAATAACAGCAATAAAGAAAAGTTCCCTTAATTTGAACGTAAAATTTCACAATAGGATTCTACTGAAAGAGCGCTTTCTATCTGAACTTTTGTGAGCGTGTTTGCAGAGTCCTCAAAAAATTGCAAGTAAAACGCCCTCTCCGGCAATAACAATACCCTGGTGAAATGATAGCTTCATCACCACAGACGAAGTTAAGCTTAAATCACCATTTGTTTGTAATTGCTTGTTTAATATCTCAAGATATAATGATAAACAATCAAGTGTAATCCAATTTTTCATTTACAAAGGATAGTAAAAAGCACAAATTGCAATTTAACTTTTATTAAAATATAAAATATAAGATAATAGCAAATTAAACAAAAAACTACGTATTGAAAAGCTAAGACTATGCCTTCACGTTGACGTAACATATGCAAAGAGTATTTTCTAATTATCAAAAGCGTTACTGCACAATTTTTGAGACACCTGTAAAGCAATGATAGTCATTTGAATATTATGGTATAATTAAGTAAAAGTTCAAACATAAGATTGTAAGTAGGCAAGCAAACGTTTTTCAGACGTATTTTATTTTCGCAAGTTTATGACAAAGTTTAGAATCGTTCAACAGAAAATCTCAAATTTAACTTACGCACTGCTAAATCGTGCGATATTCTTCAGGGGGGGGGATGAATGAATAGACATCTTCCCCTGATGAACTGATAAGTACGGATTAGCCAGTACTTAAACTTTTCAAAGCTGAAACTACTTTCGGGATGTCTTAAATTTTGATTATTTTCTGTAATATATTTCAATTTGCAGACAAATGTGTTCTGTTTAGATCTACATTGTTCATCCTATTTTTGATAATCCAATTAATTTCTTAACATATTACATACTTTTAAACTTTGGTTAATAGCGAAGTTCACTGACCTAATAATTGCTGAGAAAATAATAAAAAGAAAGCCTTCAATGACATGTAAAAGAATCTGAGAAATCGGAGATCATTTTCTGTTTAAAGAAATACTCATATAGGGGGGGGTATTTTTTTTGTTTTTTTTTTATCTTTTTGAAAAATGCTATATAACATCATGCTTTCCAATTTCGATATGTATTATATCGTAAAGTAAATATTAAGTCTTTATGTCTAAATTCGGTTTACTTTATATTTGATCAAGCTAAAGTATTGAAATATTTAAATTCATATCTCGAAGAAAAGTTCAGTTCATATTGAATATCATTGGCATAATTAAACTTTAGTTTATAATGCATGACAAAAGTCCATGTGTTAAATTCTTGTAATCATTTGTCTTCGACCTCATAAATCTTCATTATCTACAAACATACAATTCATATTGATTAGTTTATCAATTATTATATCGTTGGTGACTGACGCGACATGCTTATATGTAATTTCAGCGGACTGCTAAACTACTTGTAGCATTTCTCGCAAATTCTCTAAACTTAGGAACAGTTACAAAATAAAGAAAACGGTTTACTGATATACATGTATAATTAAGGGACTTTTGCCTTACTTGCTAAAAAAATAAACTGCCTGCTAACTGGTAAGAGTTTTGTACAACACGCCGTAGGGATTCTGGTGAGAGCATGTAAATTTGACAATGAAAATACTACAAAACATCCTTTCATTTTTAAATCATATTTATCGCAGAATGTAATCATTCCATATTTATCTTGACACAGAAAAGGGACAATATTGGTGTGTGCATTGTGCGTTTGTGTGTTGTTGGGTGTTTGTTGTGTTGTTGTGTGTGTGTGTGTGTGTGTGTGTGGTGTGTGTTTGTCGTGTGATGTGTGTTGTTTTGTGTAGTGTGTTGTTGTACGGTGTGTGTGTGTGTGTGTTATGTGTGTGTGTTGTGTGTGTGTGTTGTTGTGTGTGTGTGTGTGTGTGGTGGTGTGTGTGTTGTGTGTTGTGTGTTGTGTGTGTGTGTGTGTGTGTGTGTGTGTGTTGTGTTGTGTGTGTTGTGTGTGTGTGAGAGAGAGGTATGTGGGTGGGATGGGGTAGAAGAAGTGATTGCCTATCTGTTTAATCGCCAAAGTTATTTTGTGAGAAGGAAAACAAAGGAATCAGGCAGTGTGATGTGAGATAGGGAGTAATTTTTTGGGGCAATCAAGCAGACCATGCGGGGGAGGGGTGGGGGTTGTGCCAAGATTGATATTTTTTGTTTGTATTTCTTTTGCTGTTTTTTCCAGCTGACAGAAGCCGAAAGGTTATGTCTATTTATCTAAGATCTATTTATTGTATGCTAATTTTTAAAAGATACAATGAGAGGGAGAGGAGGGGATGTATTTGATTTTTATTAACGGTATTTTTTTTTGGGGGGGGGTCGGGGTTAAAATAAGCCTAGGATACAAGCAGTGCGTAGTCTTTCTTTTATAGCTGGAACAGACAATTATTTCTATCAATTTATTGATGAGCATATAGACAAGCTTAGCACAGCAGCTGGAACAATGAACTTATTATGGTTTAGGTATATTTTGTTTTGGTTTTTTCTTGTCATCTGGGACACAGTAATTAATATTTGGTTAAAACGCGGCAATTTATGGTGTAATGTATTAAATTTTAAAAATACATTCGTAACAGCGGTGGCGCTACATAATCTCATTAATCATAACAAAATATATAAATTCTAACCCATTTCAAATCCAAACTCAGAATGAATCTTGTCGCTAAACAACAGTATAGTATATACACATATCCACTGAAGGTATAGTACGCCCACCCATCACGTCCCTGATTTTGTTGCCATAAGTGTCAATTATCATAGCAAGGGAATTTCCGTACAGCATTCGAATAAATATTCTTGCCATTCGCCTCAAGACCAATGTGTGTTTCTGCAAATTTTATGCAACTTGGTCAAAAACTTGGGAAGTTTCTATATTGCCTCAGTTACTCTTACATGATTTTATTGATGGAAATATGATCTTACCATGACAAATCGTCAAATTCTTACACATTCGAAATATATATCTTGCACATTTGCTCCAAGACCAAGTGTTGTGCAAATTCTATGAGCATTGGTAAAAAAACTAAACGACGTGGTTTGAACGCTTTTGGTTTTTACACTCTTATTTTGGCCATGATATGTCATTACCATGGTAACCGCAATATTCTGGCACATTTCGAAAAGGGTTTTGGCACATCTATCGCCCAAGCATATTGTGTTTGTGCAAATTTTATTAGCATTGGTGCAAATAACTGGAGATACGTAGTGTAATCCGCAAGAAACTTGGACGACCTCCCGACCGTACGGGACGTGGATTCAATACCCTTTCAACTCGTTTGAAGAGGTATAATTAAGATTAAATTCAAAGAGCATTATAATACATGCTAACGGTAAATCTATATTCTAACGTAAAATTGAAATTTCATCAAATGGGAGAATGTACTTCTACTGAATTCATTCAGAGGCGCTCGATTCGCTGTTTTTCATAGGAGGGTGCATCGCCCCCACATGAAAAATATTGGGGCAAAGTATATCGATTTGCCCCCCGTCCCCAATTATTTTGACTAAACTGAAACAAAATATCATAATATGCCATTGCAAATTTGAAAAGCATTGCGAAACGCATCTATAAAACCATTAAACACGCATAACAATACTGTAAACATACAAATTGTCAAATTTTCGAGTGCACTTGTGCGCGCAAAACTTTGCTTTATGTTTTGCAGTCGCGAGAGTCGCCCGCGAAAATTTTGGGCATTTTTCACTTTTGGCCCCCCCTCATGCCGAAACATGATTCGAACGCCCTGGAATCCTTAATGCACTGACGGAGAAGACACCGCCCCCTCTCCCCCCCCCCTACAAAAAAAACGAAAGAAAAATAAATAAATCACTCCGCGCTTTTTAGTCTTGTTAACTTTAACTTGTCGCGAGTCGCAAAACACTCAAATCTATCCCTCAAAGGGGAGGGGTTTTTTAGCCTCACCATTGTTACTCCGTGCCAGCTAACGACGTGCCTGTTGACACCTCAAAATATCTGTTATCAACCCTCTGCTGTATAGAATGTCGAACATATTCGTTATCTTATAACTACATACGGTCAAAACTTGTTTTGTTCCTTGGAAACGGACTGACCAATGGACTTGATCTTTAAGAAGTTTATAATCTACGCGCAGTGTTTTTTTTTTTCTTGCATTCCCGCATTTTGGGATCGCAATGGAAAATTTGGATGTTAGAGTTTCACTAGCAGATGGGGAACTCTAGGTGAAAATATTCTTCTGCGAGTACACGAGTGCGGTATGTCTAGTCGTAAAACCTACATTGGCTCACCCGCTGCGTGAATTTATCACAGATACTAATATCTATGGTAACTAACAAGATGAATCAATAAACTTCATCGTTGGACTTAGGTCAAAATATTCATTATGTCATGCTTTACGGATAATCTGAATTTGAGTAGTTTAAATATATAAATTCACAATACATTTAATAGCCAATTGATAAAAAAAGAATTACTAGCCAGCTATTGCCTTTCTTCAGTAACATATTTATTTCTTATGTTATATATACTTAGTCTTACATTCATGATAATTTTCTTTTGTTTCGTTTTGTTTTGTCTCATTCCGTTATTTCTGCTTTTTGCATTGGAATACAATATTGGTATACTGTCACAACTCAAGCTATAATTATAATATTAAATAATAAGCATTCCATAATTTGGCGTATGTCCAATTTAACAAGCCCTTTTAAGGGCGTTTCATATACACACACACTTTTCCATTCATATTTTCTCAACAATTATATTATTCTAGTTTATTTCTGTTACGTACATTTGTACCATCAATATCAGTTGTTTCTCTGCTTTTGTCAACATGATAATACCTGTTTTCTATTCTCTGCTGTTTATGCATTTTTTTATGAATTGGAAATAAATATTTAATTTTATTTAAATCAAGTAAAATAAAATTAATATGACGTCACCTGGAAACCAAGGAAATAGGGGAGGGTATTTCAAAATCAGGCTTGGAATGTATACTAATTATTTTCGAGTATGAAAGATTTTGTTGGGTTGTTTGTTTTTCTTCAAAACGTGATTTTCAAAATTATGTCAAAAAAAACTTTCAGTATATACATGTACTCGAAATTGCAGTATAAACTCGCATGAACCTGTATTACTCATAGCAGACTTAGGTCATGGGCCGCTCTGGATTCGAAAGTAAAGGCTGAAGGTTTTGAGATGAAGTATTTTCAGATTTCTGATTTTTCATGAAAATTTGTCATTCGTTTCTTTAGACATCAAACACAGGACACTGCTAACGGGCGAACGAAAGTACAGACTAACAACAACAGCAACAACAACAACAACAAGGCTCTAGCAACATTTTGATCCAGAGAAATAAACTGGCGCATTCATATACTGACTTACTGTGAATAGAAACGCATCTTTCATCGAAGAAATTATTGACAGATAATTGCACTCGAGCATTATGAATCGAAGAGCTCTCAGCTCCGTTATGCTGGTTGATAAAACATGTGGCGTGATATGGAATGAGCTGCAATCAGGCAAAGTAGCCTCTATAATCGATAATTAAATGTGTTGGTGACTTGCGCCCACGCATATTTCGAAACAAAGTTTTATGAAAATAAACCTAAGAAAGGACACCTTTTTCTCAATTGATATTGGCTGTGTAAAGCTAACCCAACGGAAAACAGAATCCGAAGGTATGATGCGGTTCAAATTTCACTTTCATCGGATATCCGAAATGGTATATCCGATTAAGATAAGGCCATGTTGTCATCCATCCGTATACGGGAAGTTCATCAAAAAGCCGACACCTGCAAACCGCATGAATCTTCCTTTTAGAAAACATAGATATAGAGATAAGTGGCTAGAAAAATAGAGATAAATAGATAGATACCGTAGATGGACAGATAGATAGATAGATAGATGGATAGATAGATAGATAGATAGATAGATAGATAGATAGATAGACAGATAGATAAATAGATAGATAGATAGATAGATAGATAGATAGATAGATAGATAGATAGATAGATGGATAGATAGATACTACTAGACGATTGATTGATTGATTGATTGATTGATTGATTGATTGATTGATTGATTGATTGATTGATTGATTGATTGATTGATCGGTCGATTGATTGATCGATTGATCGATTAATTTATTAATTAATTGATTGATTGATTGATTGATTGATTGATTGATTGATTGATTGATTGATTGATTGATTGATTGATTGATTGATTGATTGGTTGATTGAAAATTTGGATAATGGTTTCCATTTAATTAACTCACAAAAGATTGGTTTTGTCTCGAAAACTCTGCAAATGACATGTATGATTATATGTATGATTATAAATGAATTAAGAATTAATTCGACTTCATCGCTTTGATGCATAAATGATCAATGACCTTCTTGTCTCTAGTCTAAGTAAGAGGGTAGAGAGAGTTTCATTCTATTCAGAATACCCAAGATAATGCATTTATTATACAATTATATAGCAAAAGCATTCAATTAAAAGTAATTAATAATCACTAATTATCTTGTATTTTGAACCCAACATTGTTCTTGTTACCTTGCCATTTGTCATCTTGGTTACGTCTTCTTTTAACAATCCAAAGTTGGCAGGGGACAAGTGAGATAAGAGGTCTTTATGAGCAGATGGTCTGTAAGAGTAGAGCCCTGTTAGGTCGCACACAGCTAATTCAAGCCCAACAGCATCAACTTTGAAAATTCGTTAAAATTCAAAGATTAATTAAGATTGAAACCAACATTCTATGATAGAACAATTATTTCTCAATTGATGATCTTCAGGAAATGTACTGTTGACCAGCATTTTCTCAAAGGAATTCCCCGTAAACAAATTATTATTCCTCTGCAATTTGCGCGTGTGTACTTGAATTTCAATGCCGTATTCATAGGCACGTTATATAGTTCCTACCAATTCCATTAATTTCTTTTACTGTAACAGCAATGGAGATCCACTCAACCCCTAACTGAAAATTTCATTTAATACTTGATCAAATCCACCCCCTCTTGGCAGACGCCCATTCAATTTTAACATTTCTTATTTTTGGGGTTGGGTCGAATGCACATTTCTGGATTTCCTACGTAATTAGGCGTGTGCGGCCTGTAATACACAATTCCACGGGAAGCACTTTTCAAGGGTAAGAACATTGTGGTCTTCTTAGAAAGTTGGTCTTTCTAGAAAGGTCAACGCTAGAGCAGGTTTGACTGTAGCAGGAGTAGTAGGAGTAGCACTTGTAGTAGCAGTAGTAGTATTAGAAGGGAGGAGGAGGATGGTGGTGCCTGGTGCTCAGGGTGGTGGTGGTGGTCCGTGGTGGTTGTGGTGGTGGGGAGGTGGTAGTGGTTGTAGAGCATTTAGTGTGTCCTGTAATTGCTACAATTATTTGGAGATTATGAGCTACTGCAGTAGTCAAGCTGGAAGAAGAGGATATAGGCCTACAGTATTAAAACATTATGAATATTCCGAATAAGTGTTTCCGCTGTAAAGCTCCTTCCGAGCTCAATGACATAAGTATCAGGGGTGGATGTAGTTATATTTATCAACCACATTGACATTCACCTTATAATTTTCATTAACAATTTCAATTGAAATAATTTGCTTTTAGTTAACGTAAAAGAATTCGATGACTTTCGTTAATTGCTATAAATTTTAGTACATATACACAAACTTAGAAATGTACCTTCCATTCTATTTCTGAGATAATCATTCTTTTATAGTTTTTATTCACCTTACTGATGTTGATGTTACCTCGATCACACTCTCTTCCTTTCCGCAATCTTCAATTTTATTTAGAATTCTATCTTCGTTTTAATTTGTTTCATCCATGCATACCATCGATGTACTACATTATATAGGCATCGTTTCCCTCTTTTTCCTCTTTACATTCTATTCCAGCTAACTTTTTCTTTTACAGCCTCATTTTAAGAGCAAGATCTGCATCATGATATGGTCATTTCTTATCAGCTAGAAACAGTTTACTGATTGTGCATAAAGCTTATAGTAGATTCGCAGAAATGTTATTCGGAATGATTTTCTGAAGTTCACAAAGTGTTTTGTACAAAATGTAAGTCAGTGTATATAGTAATTCAGTCAATTGTTTCATGTCTATAATTGATTCAATTAATAACATTTGATTTGATCTGATTTGTACTGATATAAAATACATTTTATTTACCGTAAGCACGTCTTTATGTTGAAAACGTACCAAGTTCTATCATAATCCCCCACGTAAAAAAGGTCTACTTTGAACCGTAGTTTTCGTTCTTGTTCTTTCTCACGGAGTGCATTTCTTCCAGATTTTATCTCTGCTTTATGATATTTTTTCGGATGGTATCTCTGAAAATGCGTTAGGATGCTGTCCACGACGTTCTGAATGCATCTTAATAAACTGTGTATAGTTTTTCTTTGGTAATAAATATTCATCATTGAGTCATTAGTCATTGTGAACGTATAGACAGGCCGATGATTTCCACCTTTCGTTTTGTTTAGAACAGGAACCCGTTTATTCTTCCTGCCACACCGCTTCCCCCCAAATCTTCTACACCGTGACGGGAAACCTTGACATGAAAACCTTGACACCGCTCACTGTGGCACCATGCTGATTGCGAAACTTCATATCCATTTCCATTTCTAAACATGTCAAAAACCGGAGTGTTGTCCGGTCAGGGAAAATATGACGTATCAAAAGTGGTATTTCGATCAGAAACGACAATGTCGTGTTGGGAATCGTTATAAAAGTATGAGCCTCGAGCTTCACTGACACCATACCGGTCTCCTCAGACCAGAAGGCAACTCGGGTATCTAAACTCGGTAGAAATCCAAGATTCTGAGTTGTTTTAGCTGTATCGAGCGGGTTTGGGAGTTTTTCTCACCATCGTGCCTGCGCATCCTCTGCATTCTTTCCAACGAAACTGTCCACTATGGATGTCAAATTGACTTCCATGCTGTTTGTTACAGCTTTTCTGGTCCTGTCTGGAGGCTCGAACGCATCTTCAGAATCTAACCCACCAGGTAAGTTTATTAGTTGATGGGCTTTATCAATTGACAATGTGCGATACACATGCGAAAGGGAAGGGTGTGGCCACTATGGTGTGGCCACAATAGTGTGGCACTCCGTAAAACCGAGGACGCACGTCGCTTAGCGGAGAGCAACGAAAACCTTTTTTCATTGTTCGAAATAAGAAGGAAACTATGTGCGATTTGTATCACCCTCGTTGTTGTCGAAATATTCAAGTTAAGCAATTCTTACCACCAAGTGCATTTTGAATGCCCCTTTTTTAAAATAAGAATTCTGTATATTTTACATTTTCATTTCAATCGTTATTCATTCGAGTCCGTGTTTGTGAAGCAAGTATTCTCTGAAGGAATGAAGAGAATGTATTATCTAATCATCTATGTAAATTTAGATACAAAGAATCTTTCTAGGGTATAATTTTCTAAGAACTTTCACTATGTACTGTGTGAATTAATTCCTTCACAGTGAATTATCATTAAAAGGTGAACTTTTACTTCTTTCTTACTTTAAAATAATTTAGTATAAAGGTTGTGAATGCACTCTATAACTTGATCCTCGTCGTATAACTTTTACATTGTAATTTTATGTTACACAATCTCACAAAATTATGTAGGTTGGGTGTCCCTCAAAGTAGGATTTTGTTTTAAACCTCGTCATTTAATTATAGCAATTTAACTATTTCCATCTAAAGAAGCAACGGTGAAATTTTACTAGCGCGTATTGGGCGCGGTGGGGTCTATTGCTCGTAGGGTCTCGCTAGGGGTGTATAATACGAACATGGCGGGACTTTTACTGCATGACTTTCTTAACTCCAGTGCAGGCAGGTTAATTTCATAATATCTTGAGGTCAAGGGTCACACTAGTTTGGGAGACCAATGAAAAAGCTTGATATCCATCACTAAAGTAGTAACATGAACCATGGGCCTACAACTCTGTATGAGTTTGGTAAGGGAAAGGAATTCAATGCCCTATGGATCTGTTTTACAGAGTATTGCACTGTACGTCTTTCTGTATGTGTGTGTGTATTATTTAGGCCTATTTATTCATTTAAAGAGAGAAGGAGCCAGCAACTAACAGGCATAAGTTAAGAATAAAAATGACATTGTGGGTATTGTGAGAATTATGGTACATGGTGATAAAGACAGCCTAAATAAGGGGTACTGTGTGATACTACCCCTCAGCAAGGCCCTATAAATTAGTTTATTTGTGTTTATTTTACGTCTTTGCAACTTTTATCTCGGGATAAAACTTGCAGAAACAGCTATAAAGGGAGGAGCTTATCGATTCAAACAGTGCATACCGGTACATTACCACGGCGCGACTAACACACGTCCGGTGACATGCATCGGTGAACCATGCATCGGCACACATGGTCAGCTCCAGACCTGTGCACGTGCGATCTGATTGGTTGGCAAGACACTCAATTTTTTTTTCTTAACTTATGCCTGTTAGTTGCTGGCTCCTTCTCCCTTTAATTGCATGTTTATATGGATACATGTGCTAAACACGCGTTCAAATAAACTAAATTTCAGTACAACATTCTATGGTTCTATGCTACAACACAAAATGCTTCGTTCTCTTGCTAGTCCGGCGGTTAGTCCAAAATATCGACCGAATTGTTCACTTTGTCTAAAAGCACCAAATTTGGCACAGATGTTGATTAATATATAATAAACAAATTTAGATATGGGCCCTCGAGAATTTGCCCAGGAGCGCCGTGCAGCCATTTTTCAAAAGGCCGCCTTGAAAAATCCATTTTTAGATTTCGAGAGATAGCTTTGTAACGGAACATTATTTACCATGTGTGTGACATCATATTAAAGGGGACTAAATTTCTACAAGATGATACCCTATTTAAGAAGATTCAAGTACATTATAGTTGAAATTTATGGGCAGAAAGGTGATTTTTTGCGATTTTTCCAAAACGTGAATAATACTTCAAAATATTTCCCCATATTTCAAAACCTTTCAGGTATGAATTCATGTTTTATTAAAAACTGCCCAAATATTACATCAATAACTTGTGAAATTCTAGATTCATTGCTGTATGGAAAAAGAAGTTATAGCCACCAAGTCTGATAAGTTGATATTTACTTAACCGTACATGCATAACCAATGCATCAATGGTGTGTTGTATCAATACGTTGTGTACGAAGGATGTATCATAATGTACAGAAATCAGTTCTATTCTAAGCAGCTTAAAAGGCATATCAAACCGTTGTTAACTTTGTCTAAAAGTACCAAACTTGGCACATTTGTTGATAAATATATAATAAACAAATTTAGACATTGGGCCTTCGAGAATTTTGCTCAAGAGATCCGTGGCAGCCATTTTCCAAAAATGGCCTCCTTTTCACATTCTGTATAATTATGATTTGTCATTCGTGATGTATAATATATGATATGTCATTTCATGATGAAAATGTGCACTACCCGAAGAAAGTACATGTTTCCTATAACTAATTAACTATCATTTCTAGATATCATTTTAAATAAATAATCACTAAAGTTGCCAATTTAGAGATTTTTTATTAAATAAAAGAATAAACAAATCTAAGGTTAAATATAAAAATAAATGAAATAGTGCAGTTGTAAAAATCGTTTCCAAATTATTTGGAAAACAATCTATACGTTGCCAACTGGAGACCGCAAAATCTTTGGATGAAACATGAATAAACACAGATTGTAATACAGTAATGATAGAAATATTATTATTATTTATTATTATTATATTATTAATTATATTATTATTATTATTATTATTATTATATATTATATTATTATTATATTATTATTATTATTAATTAATAACAGATAATAACAATCACCAACATAATCATAATGATAGGCTGAATATATTTCTTTACACTAAACTTCAAAGTACAACAAAGTAACTCACGCACACACATTAGCACACACATACCACACACACACACACACACACAACACACACGTTGGCGCGCGCGACACACACACACACACACACACACACACACGTGTGCGCGCGCGGACACACACACACACACACACACACACACACACACACACACACACACACATTATCGAAGAACATATCTAGTGAAATTAGACACTCATACTGGTGCCAAGTCTGCGTGTGCAACGACCTGTTCATCTATAGTATTGAAATCGTAGTGAAAGCACTTACTGTCTCTGTCTGCAGAACCGATTATCTGTGCCTGAGGGTCTTGACATATATCGATATTACCCCCCCCCCCCCATTCGATTGGTTGTAATCAGGAATAACCAATCTGAGAAGAGATCGTGATCGTGATCGTGTCAAAGAGATGGGGTTAGGGGATGGTTG
>JZLH01S0105322.1:4638-17513 GCA_001188425.1 Eucidaris tribuloides | reverse complement strand
CTAATCGACCTTTCTCCCAAGGCAAAATGCCAAATGTATCTTCCCTTTGGGGATAATGAATTATTTTGCGACCAGTAGCAGCGATTGTATATCACATATCTTAATTCGTCTGAACCTAAACCCCGCAATGTGAACTTTTTGCGGTTAATATCTACCATGAAATATATTTTGGTCGATGAGTCTCTTTTTTATTCGTTTCTTCCGTTCGAAGTTGGTCTCTCCGTATGAACGGACATCTCTCCCCTCCCTCTCTCGCTCTGTAAGTCGTTCACATGAACTTGCGTCTTTCGGAATCTGAACAATACACAAACCAGCAATGACATTGGAGCACAACATGTGTTCCATGAGCGCTGATTTTCTCGAGCTGTCATGTTATATCTCGCCGGCGCGATGACACAAAGTCACGTCCAGAATGTGATTGGTATTGAAACCCTGACGGGCGAGACCTAAAACTCCCTGTATCATTCTTCACGTTTCGTCACGTGTCGGCTGTGAGCTCTGTCATTGATACTTTTTTACTCGTCTTTCACCTCGGATGACATGAAAACAAATCACCGATCACGTTAACGTGTATTCAAGGTGAGAAAGACAGAGAGAGAGAGCCGACATATTTATGTAAATATCTTTCGCCGATGTTTTCACTCGTGTGCAGAAGCTGGAACGATTAACATCATTCGGTAGATGTGGATTACAGGCAACAAGCAATCGACACAACACACTCGCCCCTTCCTCGTCCTGTCACAACTTCCCATTACATCCTACCAACTCTGGGGTGACTCTGTTGACACGGACAAACACTCAACGATTTGTCCCTTTTCTGCTAAATCTCCGCGCCGACATCACATATTTTATTTTGATTGAACTTATTTTAGAATTGACACGCACATGATGCATCTTAAATTGCATTTCACTCGTTACTGTTTTGTCGTCTCGGTGTTGCTAAGCAACCGTATCCAGCACTGGGTCGATGCGCAAAGAGCAGAGTGGCCGAGACTTCAGATATTCAATGATGACATGACCCGAATCAGTCGCGAGATTCGGAGCTCAACGGCAGTCGAATCGTCACGAAGTCATCACACCACATCGACGTCGACGTCGACACCGCCGCCACCGCCGCCACCACCGTCATCGTGGTCGCAAAATTTCGGTTGCCCTGCGTGTCAGTTGCGAACCCAGTTCGATCGCAATAGGGACAACATGCACAGAAACCACGATGGCCAGTCGTCCACTGGCATATCTGCTGCCGAAAAGGATTATCGAATCCAGGTCATCAAGCGACGAGTCTTAGACGCTCTCGGTCTTCGTGATCCACCTGTTGTAAAAGGCCCCCCTCCCGTGGTGACGTCGGAAATAGCCGAGCAGGTTTTCGGAGTTATCGGAGATCGAGGACCGGGACTGGACGAGGAGGAAGATGAATACGAGGACATGGACCTAAACAAAACCGACAAACAATTCATTTTTGGAGTTGCCAGTAAGTATTTAAAAACTAGCAAATCTACTACAAATTAATTGGGCCAATTCTAAGAGTCATTTTAGTTTAGCACAGCCCTACCCAATGCAGTAATAAAAATGAAAATATCAACTGACGGATTTCAAACTATGTTGGGTGGTTGTTATTGACATACTTTCAAATGGGTAACATCTAATGTTTTATCACGTTCACCAATATTACTGTTTAGTGTTACTTCGTTCTCTGTCATTTTCAAAACAGTTCCTAATAATGTGATGTGGCATAGTAAGGTCCCTATTCCACCGTGACGGAACTGGGGGGTGGGGGGGGGGGGTAACCAGCGATTTTTTCCTTCCTGTATGCAACACATACACTATGGGCTAGAGCAAGGGTGTAAGCTTGCTTGGGCATGGGGAGGTACACATCTTGGGGAGGTGTTACTAATGTTAAGAAAATCAGAACAAATACCGGAAAAGGGGGGCGCGAATTTCTTTTTGATTGCCAGGGGCGGACCTCCTCTGCCTCAGCGGGGGGGGGGGGGGTGGCCCCCCAGTGCAGCCCCAGCCTACGCCCTTCGCCCTCGTGGAGGACTCCGAAAATGCTCACTCAATAAACTGAAAATGTCCTTACTAGTAACATGTGAATATGATGTGATGCCTCCTGCAATATTTTGTACAGGTTGCAGCAGAACGCGTAATAATAGCGTATTTTCATGATAGTGAACACATAGACTGATATTCTCGAAAGCGAACTAATTTAGTGTACTGACTAACTCTGGAATGTTAGTCGCTTGTTTTATGGAACTCCAAGTGTTAGCACATTCATTTAAAGTTTGATTATTAAATCAGTAATAGAAGAAAGAGAAATTAGCACAAAACAGTTGTAAAAAGGAAAATTCTAATTCATTTCATGACAAAAATTGCATGGTTTGTTGCAGATTAATGCACAAAACATGCATAAATATTGTTTGAAGTGGTGTTCAATAAAACAGGTAACTAAACATTTCAGAGTAAGTCAGGAGATTAAAAAAAGTCTGCTTGGTTTCGTTAAAAAAAAAAATCCCCACCAACCCAGGGGTGACGTCAGGGGTGAAATCTTAGGGATGGCGAAAACCGGTAGCGATTTTCTGACAAGCCAAAAGAAAGAAAGAGAGAAAGAAAAGTTCATCAGTTTTTATTCCGGACAATGCTCCATGCTGCAAATCGATGCAATAGTACCCCTATTCGTATCTGGCGGAAAGTCGGGGTGGGGTGAAAATGAAATTATCAACAAATACGGACCAAAGGGGCCTTTCAAACGAAATGTACCATTCCAACTTCCTAAAAACTTGTAAAGTGTCCTTATGATGTAAACCAGATTTCATGTTATCTTGGAAGCTACCCTCTATTTTTGGTACATGGTTACTTTAACAGATATAATACTTTCTTCTTCTTTTTAAATTGTAGGCAATTTCCTACAATATTTTAACCAGTTTATCGATACATATTGCCATTTCAGTAACATTAATAATTGAATGATAACAAAGGGTACAAGGGACACAAAATTTCGATTGTAACAGATATTAGTTTTAAATTAATATGACTGTGTATTTTCTTCAGGATGGGCTTAAATTGTGTTGGCTCATTTTGCTAATAAATTGGAGTAGTGTAGGTGAACGACAGTTGTGCCTTCCACATTTCACAACTTAATTTCGTAAGCGGTAAAACGATGCTAACTTTACGATTTGACTTTAAATTGTGTTTCATCCAAACCACATTCTTTTACGTATTGATTATTTCATTTGTCTGTTTCCAGAGGAGCGAGTTTCGCGTGAAAACCAGACGACAGTACAGTTGCACTTCTCTCTACCCCGCGACATACCACGTACAAGTCTCGTTACTGGGAAACTTTGGATCCACGTACACAATAAGTCTAGCGCCTCCAAGCGTTCGTTTGTCGTCAAACAACGGGACAGTCGTCGTTATTATGTCACTCAACGTGTAGCCATCCATCATGATGACAGCACAGGCGGCTGGCTTGGCATTGACCTTTCATCCTCGTGGACGTCGAACCAACAATCGATTATCCTTGAAATCATTACGAAATCTGCTCAACAAGCCGTAAATATCAGCGTGCGACCGATCCTCGAGTTGAGAACGCCCGCACGCGACACTGGTGAAGCGCGTCGACGCGTGCGTCGCGGTACGACGTGCCAGTCGAATTCCGTGAACTGCTGCCGACAGGTCTTCTCAGTGGTGTGGCGAGAAATAAACTGGAACTGGATCGTCCTTCCTTCCTCGGTCGAGGTGAATTACTGTCGAGGATCATGTGAACCAGGAGCTAATCTCATTTACAATCATTCCAGTGTGATGCACGCGCGAGGTATGATCGAAAGGAACGTAGACCTTCGCGCGCAGATGATGCCATGCTGCACGCCACGACGGTTCGGCAATGTCCAAGTCATCTACCGCGATCGTAATCATGCCTTGGTCGAAAAAGTGATACCAAATTTTAAGGTCCTTGAATGTGGCTGTGCCTAATGCTAGCAAATGAATTGCAGATAGACACCATTCATGGTTCTTCTTTGAAGAACAGCCATCATTCATGAAATTATCAGCGCCGATAATTTGCGAGCCGTTATGTAACATCGTATGTCAGAGCGGGCTCTCGTATTCGAGTCAGCGAATGTCGAAGAAGTTTCCACGTTCCGTACGTTAGAAGTTGAACGCCAACACATACTCGCCTGTCCGCACCTGCGCATGTCAAAATGACACAAACACGTAACCAATGAAGTTTCAAAAGCTGTAAAACACCAGCAATAGCAAATGCATTCATGATTAAACGCCAAAGCGTTAGTTGTTTGGTGGTTGCATACGCATCTTATAGCTTGTAAAAGAATTCATTCACTGTGATAATCCTAGTATCAAACAAGATACGCTGCCTGTTCAGTGATTCTTACAGTTAAAATTAAGAGACGGTGATGCTGTTTATTGGTAAATCTATAAAAACGTACATCAATCCTAAACAGCAGCCACCGTCCCCTCACATTACAAAAATTCAAGATAACAAAGAGAAAGAATTGAAATATTCTATTAGAATTGTCGGGCTGCACTTTCCAATGAAACTGGCTTCAATCGAATGTAGGAACGGAAGGATCGAAGGGAAGACAGTTTCTTTAGACATGATGAGAAACTGTCCATGTGACAGGATGTTGGGGAAGGAAGTAAATTGAGATGTTCATTTATTTGTGGGGTGAACCAACCTATGTGGGTTTTTATTACACAAAATAATACATGTAATTTCAACCGTCAAAAGAAGGAGATGGCATTACAATACGGATTACTGAAGGGGAGGGCCTTGATACTGAAACTTGAATATCCATACTATGGCCCAGAGCCACCTTCCACTCTCGCCTATGTGGTATTACCAAGGAGAAGTGATCATTCATGAAAAGGGTATTTTTTGTGATAAAACTTAGATTTAACCTCCAGCTTAAAGATCACTCCTATTCCATAAAGTGGATTAAGTACCGATCCACTTTTATTTGAAACTTTTTTGTGTTTTAAAATCAGATCTCCGCATCATGGAGAGACAATTAGTATCTTTAAATTACACAGTGAAAGTGACAAGGCAAATGTGTTTGTTTTAACATTGTATTCGTCAATGACGATATCAACACTCGATATTTTCATGTTCACATCATATTTTAGTGGCATAATGTCCACAGGGTAACAATCCCGTGGACATTTTCTGATGTGTGTGTGTGTGTGACTCTGAAACTGCATTTGTTTCAGTTATTTTTCTTCAGTGCTCCCTGCAATTTATTACTTTACTCAATATATTAATTTTGGCTAACTTTTTGGACAGGAGCAGCGAAAGTAGTACAGGGACTGAAACGATAATGAGCAGGGGGACGATATCTTTGAAATCGTCGGTGAAACAGATGTTGGTGTTTATGCCAAAACGCCTGTCAGCCGCGGAACCAAGACTCCATGTAGAAAATATGAACATCATATTTTGTCAGTCTTTCACTATTGCCTGTGTGCAATAAGGAATAATGTCATAACTATGAATTACTGACTGTTGGAAGAGAGGGCGTATCAGTTCTCTCAGTGGTGTGAGATCCGCGCGTACGAAAGCTTCGGAATTGGGGATTATGAAGCGAGGCATTTATCAGTGAAGCTCGCGATCAATTAGTGAAATTATCTTATCAATATTTAATAAATAAATAAATAAATAAATAAATAACTAAATAAATAAATAAAATGAATAAGTAAATAAATAGATAACTAAATAAGTAAATAAATAAGTAAATAAATTCATACATTAATACTTAAATAAATAAATAAATTAATTAATTTATTAATAAATAAATAAATGCAAACGAAAAGTCGTGACCTTAAAGTCACTTCATAAATGATGAAATTCACTCCTTAAAGAGTAAAATTTATGAAAATTTTATTGAAATTTACTTTTCACTCTGAAGTTCTCCTCAACGAGTGAACTTTCACCTTTTACTTCACTATAAAACGCGATTGTTTAATTTAATACCAGTGGTGATGAATTTTAACACTCTGTGTTTCATTTAAACGCCAAAAATACTTCATACACCAGGACCATTACCTAAAACACCAGGATCCTGTTGCATAATAGTCAAATATATCTGGTAAAAATATGAAAACCTTGGTTAGCGTGATTGACTATTTATTTTACCATTAAAAACACCTTTGGTTAAAATAAGCAAGGTTCTTCTGTGGTATAAAAGTTGTATGCAACGGGCCCCAGGGTTGTAGACTTTATCTCGTATCAAAACTGGGTAATCCCCTAGGTGCTAAATCTTACACCCTGTTTTGACGGACTCATCAACAGTCCATAACACCTACAAATTTAACAGATAATTGATGAATTAAAAGTTATAAGATTATTATTCCCAATTCTGGGGTAAGCACAACACTATATAGTCATACACTGCAAAAATGTGGGTGTTAATTTGTTTGTACTAAAGTTGATACTCTCGGTGTTATACTAAATTCTTTCGGTGTCACTCTAATATTTCGGTTTAAACAATCAAACAATGTGTCTGCCTGTATAGATTTACTCCCTGGGTGTCAGAATGAACACTCCATCTGTTTTTGGACTGTATGATATAAAAAGTGAATTTATTTATTTGTTAAACGATAAGTTCAGTTGGGTAGGTTTAACTTATTAAACTGATATAAAAAGTGAATGTATTTTAGTTGTGAAGCGCTAAGTTTAGTTGCGTATGTTAAACTTGTTAAAGCTATACTAGGTATGTACTTCGGTGTTTTCTTTTCAGCGGTCAATGTCTCTTTTTGCAATTTGTTTTTCTCCAGTGCACATCCCAAACTTCGATGCTAACATCAACACCCCTGGCGTTAATACGGAACAGCACCATGATTTCCACATCAGTGCTGAGTTTCGGTATTATGTTAACATCTAATGTCGTTATTGTACCATGCTTTGGATTATTTGACACTCGTAATTGTTACACTGTAAAAACACTAAACGCTTTTATAAACACTTTTCTGTAACACTGTTTAAATATTTGAACACGTTTATCTGGAAATTATAAACACGTTCAGTTAAAAATCATGTGTATCACCTATATGATATCAACAATTCGTGTTTATTTCTGGAACACTTCGTAAACACTTGAACACGTTTAATATGAAATCATACATACGTTTAAGTGTTTAGGTGTTGAATATCATAAACGCGTCAAAAAACAATTTTATGAAAACGTAAACACTTAGATCTTTCCAAAATGTGTTTACTAACGCGTTTATGATTTTCAACACCAAAACACTTAAACGTGTTTAGGAAACGTGTTAAAGAGTTTATGAAGTGTTCTAGAAATAAACAAGAACTTTTGATATCATACAGGCGATACACAGAATTACTAACTAAACGTGTTTATAATTTCCAGATAAAGGTGTTCAAGTGTGCATAGGCGTACGCAGGATTTTTCCAAGGGGGGGTGTTTTTACGCAGCCAAATCCTAGGTTCCACATTTTTCCCGGTCACGCCAGTCGCCGAAAACTCGCTCAGGGGGGGGGGGGGGGGGGGGGGGGTAGAACCGAATTTTTTCCACAAATCCAAGTCCAAAATTTCCGGTCACGCCATCGCCGAAAAATCGCTCCGCGAGGTCGTGGGGAGATTGACAAATTTTTTCCCAAATACCGAAGACAAATTTCCCAGTCACCCAGCCCGAAAACTCCTCACGGGGTGTGGTTCATGAAAATCTTCCAAAACCCTTCAAAATCAATTATTCCATTCAACACCACCCCTACGAAAAAGGGTATTATGAAAGGGTTTCGGGTGAAAAGGGTGGTGTTTGGGGGTGTTTAACACCCCCCTTTGGCTAAAGGGGGGTGTTTGCGTACGCGTATGCAAGTGTGTATAAGGTGTTACAGAACGGTTTTTATGTGTTGAGCATTTTTACAGTATAGTGTCAAACTCCTGGGTGTACCATCCGAAGGCGTGGTCCGCTATTGTCATCACGTGTGTTAATTTTAACTCCAAAGTTTTGCTATGTGCCTAGTGATAATTTAAACAAGCTACTAAATGATGATACATGTAATACAATTTATATCAGAGGCGTCGCCAGGATTTTCAAAGCGGGGAGGGGGAGGACATTAAATAAACTTTGCTTGATTAACCATATAAGAATGCTAATTTTCAGATTTACGGATGTCATTTCGAGAACATGGAATGGAGGACACTCTAAATTACAGATTTGAAATAAATCCTGAACGACTGTGGTTAGGGACTAATCGATTTAGATTTAAATCGTAAAGATTTAAATGATATGCATTTGTGACTTAAAAATAAACTGTTAAGATTTAAATCTAAATCCAAAAATCGACCAGTCCCTAACCACAACCAATCGGGATTTATTTTAAATCCTTGTAATTTAGAGTGTAGGCCCTAGGTTTGTCTCTTTTTGATATATTGACCAACATTAAAAAGTTTTTTTGTTTTGGGGAGGTTTTTTTTTCATTTTGGGGACACTCTTCTCCTCTTGGCAACGCCTATATCTTGGATGAATCCATCATAATGTTGTACAAATCGAGAACGCAATCTTGAAATGGATGTAAACGTTATGAGAAGAACTTCTGTTATTATTGTGAAGCACTTGATTTTTTTTATACTGTTACTAATAAAACGATTTTGCACAAATAATGTTGAGCTGTTTTGCGTCCAGCATTTCTGTTGAAATTTGAAATTGTTTTACAGGCCATGATTGTTTCCCCGGAGATGTGTTGTCATTTTGAATGTCATGTGGTATTTTTCGAGATGTGGGATTGGAAAGAGTTATGACTGAATTTATGCTTCAAGATTTGGAGGAGGCGATGAGTTTCGCCACTGGTGTTGTTTGAGTTGAGCTGTTGAGATGGAAAATGGTCTAACTCGGTAAATTTACAAAATTACAATTTCAAGCAAAAAGCGGTTTGAAATTTTCGAAGTCCAGAGGAAGGGATAACGTGTTGAATGACATTCAATAATGTTCATAATATATTAAATACAATCAGAAGACACACGGACCTAAAACGAAACTACAATGCCTAGTTTCGACAAAAGTGTCACTTAGTCTGTTAAGGTTCGTCAATGGCTTAGTTTTTGTGTTTTGTTATTACATTTCTGTCAACCGAATACGAAGACTAAAAACGTTGTTTGGAACACCATCTTTCAACTATTGTTGTCCCAGTTAGTTAAACTGCAATAGATGTGCAAATTCCCTTCCCACGCGAGAAAGAAATCAAATAGGCCCTAATATTCTTTTACTGGTACATTCGTGTATTTTGTTATGCTTTGTCACATGAATATACTACAAATAAGACTCGTGAGGTAAAATTGAATTAAGAACACACCCTCAAGTTTCTACGAAATC
The DNA here is from genome assembly GCA_001188425.1 of Eucidaris tribuloides. Taxonomy (NCBI): domain Eukaryota; kingdom Metazoa; phylum Echinodermata; class Echinoidea; order Cidaroida; family Cidaridae; genus Eucidaris; species Eucidaris tribuloides. Next base: position 8,172 of record JZLH01S0105322.1, on the reverse strand, counting down.
GCATGTTCTGCACCACGATGCTTTACAAAAAATAGGGCAACCGCCTGCTGTCACCCCGTGTAGTTACGCTCCTGGACTCTTTATTTTTCTCCGCGTACAACATACATCCAGATGTTTTTCTTGAACAAATATTGTGATCCGAACAACATTCTTTCACGTGCACTTACGTCCCCCAGAAGAAGCGGAAAACAACATAGTAAATGGCTTTCACATTTTACTTCTCCACCATCAGTGCTCTGCACTTGCACGCTACTCGTAAATCAATAGAAAGTGACATCTGACCGCGGTTCGATGTTGCGCTCAAAAAACAAGGTACGTAGCCCTAAACAGGTGTTGGGCCCGGTAGTGCTGTTAAACCTGTTACGTGCTGAATGTCAAAATAAATTATACGAAAACAATGCCAACAAACTCTGTAGTAATTTGCTTACAGTGAGAAGCACGCACGATGCACTGCTTGTCACAAGCATGCATGGGGTTTATGATTTATTATTTTCTTCGTCACCAGAGCCATTTTTATGCCTTTCTGCACATCGAAAACGCTCTTCGGTACTGCACATCTGTTCACCTGCGTTTTACTAGGGTTGAATATGACATTTTATAATATTTATTTGAAACCGTTGACGATAAATTATGCAATGATTTACTGCATGCATGGCGTTTCATACAAAATGACGCCAGTGAGACATTCGTAAGAAACCGCAGCAAATTGCGGTAGTTTGTATTCAGGTGTGATATATTGAACTTTTTGTACAAAAACATGTACTTATTTGCCTAAAATGGCATATATCATTTTCGTTCCATTTATGTTCCACAAAAACAAATTATACAATTACAATTGAATTCAATGCAAAGCAAATATGTTCCTGGCTTGAGAGGGATACTGCGGATGAAGTGCTTCACTCAATAAATACCGGCGTGGAAATTTGGATTCGAACCCATGATCTTTCAGAAGGAAATCCACAACCGTTTCCATATGGTTTCAGGCAGCAAGGGCACGTGTGTGTGTGTGTGTGTGTGTGTGTGTGTGTGTGTGTGTGTGTGTGTGTGTGTGTGTGTGTGTGTGTGTGTGTGTGTGTGTGTGTGTGTGTGTGTGTGTGTGTGTGTGTGTGTGTGTGTGTGTGTGTGTGTGTGTGTGTGTGTGTGTGTGTGTGTGTGTGTGTGTGTGTGTGTGTGTATTAAAAGAAATAACAATGGAACAAACAAACACACACACACACACACAACTTGCGGAAAAAAATATTTTACCACGTGGTGCCATGACCTTACGAATTTTGTATTATTTGCTGGCAAATAAATAATTCCATGAGCATTAATTTGAATGCTCTACATATTGAATTGCAGTATCTAAATTACATTATCATAACAATTTTACCACGTGTCGAGAGGTTAAGTATTCCTTCAATCATGGATTACACGCTTTCTAGAAGGGGTTCATGAAATAAATCAGCTGAAATAAGATACAATTTATATGTCTTTTAAAGATGCATGATACGTTTTATCTTAAAAGAAACATCATTTTTTACGTAGGCCTACATGTAATTCAAATTCAACCCAAATTGACACTAAATAAACTATTGTGGGGAACAGGTGCCCAACTTCAGATTTATTGAGGAAGAGATGTAAACTTGACACTGATGGATTCTACTTTGCTACAATCTCCTGGAGAAATTTTACTCGGGGGGGGGGGGCTGTCATTACAAGGTGTGCACCATGCGCGTGTATGGACTTTCAAAATAGACCCTAAACAAGTAATTATCTGTCGATCTCAGAATACCGTAAACAAGTCTTCAATTCTGAAAATATACCCTTTTAAAGTAAACCTGTTGAATGTATACCCCTTTTCCCTGATTTTGGTACCCTTTTCACTGTACGCGCGTACACCGCCCGACCGTGAAAAACAACCCTTTTGACGTCGTTTTTTTTTTTTTGATACGCACACGGCGTACACCTTGTCGACAGTGCCCCCCCCCCTCCCCCCTCCCCGGATTTCTATTCTACATGTATAATATACATTGTATACACGTCCGCCAATAAGCCAGTTTCTAAGACATCTCCGGCAAAGTGCTTACTATAATTGCATGGGCAATTGGGCACGATACCAAATAATATGGTTAGTTCCTGGTTCTATCTGGTACGTGAACTAACCACAATAAATGTGTTTTTCACATGTGTAAATCTATTATAAAGTTAATTATAGAATTGGGGAATTAGTGAAATTAAAGGAACACAAAATGACACAACAGAAATCAAAATATAAAAACCTATTTACACTTTAAAAACTGAAATGTTAAATCAACATGTAAAAGGACCGAAGAGTGACCGTATTTTCTGAATGTTGCATTTAACCTTTTATCCAGTTGGATTCAATATTTATACAGCTGGTTCAAAGGTTAAATGCAAAATTCATCAAGTTTGGTTACTCCTCGGCCCTTTTGTTGATTTACCATTTGAGTTTTTAGAGTGTTCTTTTTCCCCATTAATGCATGGAAAACTCCATGATTGTGTGATGTAATACGCACTCGTTTTTGTCTTGTAGCTTTTTATCAAATGCGAGAAACAAAATCACTGGATGAATTGCATTGGGCCTTTAAATTTTTGGCGAATTATAAATTGTGGAAAACTGGCTACCCTCCATCACCTTCAATTTGCTCCAAAGCATATCTGTTGTCCTTCACAAACTACGATCTGGTGTCATGAGTGAAGGCGACGAGTGATCCTGATGTATTATTATTCGGAGATCTGTCGACCCGAGTTGCTCCGCGAGAATCTTAAAACTCCGACATTACAATTATCGACTGAGTGCAATTCAGCGCAGCTGCAGAGTTCATGCGTCACACGCTCGCCTCATCTCACCTCAAACAGTTCACTCATTCTTTAGACGTTTTTGGAGTTCCCTAACTCCATGATATAACTATATCAGTAATATGTTCCAAAACGTATGAGGTGTACTGCATGAAAAGCTTTGAACCTCGAAATAATTGGTAGATATTCTTCTGGGTAGTTTCCCTGATGATCCCACTCAGGTACCCACCCCCCCCCCCTCCTTCCCCACCCCCAACCGACGTGTTGACTCCGAATATCATATGATGGGGTTAAGTCGCAATCGGGATAAAATTTGCTTAAACCCTAAAACATCCGGGCCATCACCGGGGGGAGGGGCATTATGCCCCCCCCCCCCGAGATCTCGGCCGCAGATCACGCGATCGCCGCGAAAAAATTCACGCGCATAGAGCCGGATGTAAACTACAAGACTGTATAGTAAAATTTTCACAAAATTGATTTTTTATATTTTTTAAGTAATTAATCATGCAAATAAGTGTATAAAATTATTTTTTCGCCTATATCTCGCTTACAATAGCTAGTAAAATGCTAATTTGTGGTGAAAATATTCATTTTGACATTTCTAACAATTATCTACAAAAAATTTGCCGAATCAGAATTAATTTCCTATGTATTTTATTGTTTTGTGAATTTCTTATGTATTTCTTTGTTTTTTCGACCTTTTGTTTTTTATTATTTTTTCGATGAATTTTG
>JZLH01S0105319.1:2182-13516 GCA_001188425.1 Eucidaris tribuloides | reverse complement strand
CATTAAGGAATGAGTGCATATTGTGAAGTATGAGAATTATAAAGAGTTTGATTTCAGATAAAGCGCTAAATTCATTTTGCATTGAAAATTAGTGCTGAAAACATCAATAATGTGGTCAGCTAAGAACCTACAGCTGTAGAATTGAGAGGATCCAAATTATCTAAGCAAATACTAAGAAAGTGAATTTTAATTCAAATTTTCTAAAGGCATAATTGACAAACTTGATAGACAAACTAATTATGGTAGATTTAGCGTCTTTTAGAATCAAAACGCAATACATGACATGTGTTTGAATTGTTTTCACCATCACCGCAGGTCTTTTTCATAATATAATTGCGAATTCATTCATCAGATCACCTTCAAGTTACAGGTGATGATACATTCCAACAACGGCCTGCACATAATTTGAATTCTGGTGACTATACCGATTACGTTCTGATGCATCGATGATGTTTAATGCAAATCCCCGCCATGCATGCGAGTACAGGTAGATGTAAATGTATGTAACTAAATAACAGGATAATTATGTCCATATTTATGGCGTCACAGGCTGGGGATCGCTATACGCCGAGCACAATGAGCATTAAAAATTCGCGTTGCACCTGGGAGTTTCTGGGATTCAAGGACGATTTGAAATTGTTAAATTGCAATACTGCACGTATCGACACAAACAGAGATATGAATCTAAATTCTCTTGGAATTAGCAGCGACGTAGGCTACATTGATATGAATCTATACATGTACCATCTCCTCGATACAGCAGTTGTGTGCGTTGAATGCCTGATGTATCATGTAGCCAAGTGACAAAAGACTCGAAGACTTGCCCAGGTCAGATCTGATCTTGTAGTATTCTCACCGACTCACGTAACATGTATATTGCACGGTTGATTTTACAAAGGGAAATTGTGAACCTTCCAAATCTCAAGAGATCATCCTGATAGATATATAGAACTGTCTTCGGACGCAAACATGACTATCCCATTTGTTACAGTGTAAAACAGCCAAGTTTTTTTTTTTAACTGTTAGTCTGAAAAATGTAACATTTCGAGATACTGATCTTTATCGCTATGGTACATGTAAAAGATTTTTAGGTTTATATACGTATTACTATTGAATCATATTTTGACTGAAGTTGTAAAATTAAAACGAATTCGAATACGAGTTGATCAGATCTGGAACACTGTGTTGTCAGTAAGTATAACAATGTGGACAATGTCATGAAATTTGAATATATTTTGAGCAAAATTATTAATTGTTTATTAATATTTGGCTAAGTTTATTTTTATGGCAGCTCGGAAGGAAGATTTGTAAGTAAGGTTTCTCTGATATGAGGTCACGCTTCTCGACATTCGAATTTGAAACAGAAATAGCGAAAACACTCGTGCATTCACAAAATATCCATCAAAAATGTAAAGTAATGTGTTTCATAGCTGATACATAGATGCTAAAATAACATGAACCTTTGTATGTGTTGTGTCATGTATGTGTGTGCGTGTGTCTCTCTCACCCCCCCCCCCTCTCTCTCTCTCTGGGTGTCAGGCGCGGTTCTAGAGCAAAAAAAGTTAGGGGGGCTACGGTGGGGCTTGTACGAAACATGCGAGGTGACGAAGCGACCTGACCGGGGGAGTGGGGTGGAGGTGGGGATCCCCTCTCTCGTCCACGGCAGGAACTTTTGGATATATATATATATATATATCGTGAATTACTTGGGCAATGGTAAAATTCAATTTAAAGGTATATTTTATTGAAGATTATAGGATTATTTAAAGATAAGGAATATAAGGTGAAAATTGTAATCGGACAGTGACAGCTGCTGAGGGGGAGCCGAAACTCGCGAACGGGGGGGGGTGGAATGGGATCATCTCGCACGCATGGATACTGTGTTAAAATACCATGAGAAAGATGTTTTTTCTAGGATGGGTATAATAGCTATGACTTTTTGGCAATGGTATAGATATCAAGATTCAGCGATTGGGAAGGGTCATAGTTTGCGAGGGAGCAAACGCGACGCGAGCGGGGGGAGGTGTGTGGGGAGGGGGTATACCCCTCCACGGTAAGGGAACTTTTTTGAAAATACCATAGAAAAGACGGTGATTCTGGCATGGTAAAAAAAAATTAATGTTTTAAGAGTATATCCATGAAAATTATTCGGATGTGATTTTTCCAAAAGATTACAGGGAATATGTGAAAATTGTAATTGGGAGAGTGATAATTGCGAGGAGCGAAAACTCCGACGGGGAGAGTGTGGCAGGGGAACTTGCTGAAGAACACATTAGAAGAGGATATTGTTTCTAAGGCATGAAATAGCCAGCATTACTTTGGCAATGTATATTTTATCAAGTTAGGGATTGAGAAGTCATACTTGCGCAAAGGAAGAAGGAGACCGAGCTGGGGGGGGGGGCGGAACTTTTTGGAAGATACGCATGAAAATACTGATCTTGGAGTGGTAAAATATCATATTTAAAGGTATAGGTATTAATAGAAGATTATTGGAAATTATCTCCAAAAGATTTATCACGTGGAATATGTGAAAATTTGGCAGGATACTTGCGAGGCTGAGCGATAGCCGTTCCGAACTGGGGGAGGTTGGGAGGAATACGCTGCCTCCGCGCTACGGTAGGAACTTTTTGAAAACACGCATAAAAAAGATGGGTTCTACTGATATTCTTTGGCAAGGTATGGATTTAATGATGATTGGATTGGGAATGGTCAATAGTAGATTATATTGGAGTGGGGCACACCCTCGCTGACGGGAGAACTTTTGAAATTATCGGATAGAAAATGCTTTTTTCTAGCATAACACCCATTTTAGTGTCTTTGGGCATTGTTTATTTTATCAGGATAGGGATTTAAGAATAACTTGCGAGGGAGCAAATAGCAACCGAGCGGGTGAGGGTGTGGAGGGGGACAGCCCCTCCGCGTAGGAAATTTTGAAAACGCAAAGAAAAAATGGTTTCTATGGCATATAATGTAGCATATTTCAATTATAGTTATGGTCAAGATTAGGGATCGGGTTGCAGACTTGCGAGGGAGCGAAGCAACCGTGTGGGAACGGTGTGATAACCCCCCTCCCACGGCAGAAAAGTTTTGAAAAGATCGCATAGAAAGAGACGGTGATTCTATGCATGCGGTAAATTACCTTATATTTTGAAGGGTTTGTAAAGATTTATTACGATTGAGTCAGGATTTCAAATGAGATGTAGGCCGTACATGACAAGGTTGATGTGGAAAACTTGTACAGTGAGTGGTCATATCTGTGACGGAGCGAAGGCGACCGAGTGGAGGGATGGTGTGTAATAAAGGGGTTCCCCTCCGACGTTACGAACAGACGTGTTTTTAGGCATGATAAATGAGTATTTTTACGAGTAGTTATTTGACAAAGAGTTCAGGATTTTCAGAAAGATTTCAGTATGTTGAAAATACTGTAGTAGATCGGTTAATTCATACTTGCGAGGGGCGGGGAAGACGGTGTGGGATGGGGAAGCCCACGAAAAGAAATGTAAAAATACCACTAGCAAAGACAGTTTCAAGGCACAGTAAAATATATATTTTAAAACGTGGTATTATGCACATTATTAGTTGGGAGTTGTGGTTCTCAGTGTATCTGTCAAAGAAGATGAACATAAGTAAGCCTATTGAATAAAAAAAAAAAACGAAGCGCCGAGCCAAGCGAAGGAACTTCTTGAAAATATGCTAATAAAAAGTACGCGTTTCGTGGCATGGTTAAATACATATTTTATAAGAGTCTGTATAAGTTCTTTCTTTTCATCGTAATCTTTGCTCAATCACTTTAGTTTTTAGTCAATATTTTCATTGTTAAAGACATTTTTTAGTCCGAAAATTTTTTGGAGGTGGGCTTGAGCGATTTTTGGGGGGCTTGAGCCCGCCCAAAGCCCCCCGCCCCCGTAGAACCGGCGGCCTTGGTGTGGTGTTGTGTGTGGGGTGTGGTGTGTGGGTGTGGTCTGTGTGTGTTGTGTGTGCGCGCGCGTGCGTGTTGTGTATGTGTTGTATACGTGTGTTTATGTGTGTGTGTGTATGTGTGTGTGTGTATGTGTGTGGTTGTGAGTGTATAATTATTTAAACTTCATTATTACCAAAAAGATGGGTGTTTTGACGTCAACTCAAACGACCGTATAATATATTTTTGTGTCATATTAGTGAAATGGAAAGCTGACGGCATTTATTATAGACTGATAGAACGTCACTGCTAAAATTGTTTCGCATTCGATCAGTAGATAACTAATAAAGCTGCTCATGCAGAAACCATTCACAGATAATAACAAATTACAGCGATGCGACCGCATACATTCCGTTCAAATTAAACACGCTATTAACAATATAATTTCTTTCTCGTCGATATGATGAGCGTAATTCGCCACGAAACTTATGATTCTGCTCAAGGATGGGTACAGTCTCGATTTACATAGTGGTGTTATGATGAGTATCTTAACATTCCTAATTATTCGATTATTTCCATTGCAACAATTTCAAAAGCTTCAGATTTGTCTGCAGATCATTTCTAAACGTATTATTCTTAACAGGCCTATGTAACTTGTCAAAGTGCAGTAAATAAAGTGTGTGTAGATACGTTATAGATGCATGTAGTTTGCATCTTAGTAGTTTGTAGTTAAATAATTTAAGAAAGGTAAAATTCAATTAATCTCTTTTCTCTGACTGAGTAATTTTAGTATTTTAATGATCATTTCTCATGATAAATGAAATTGAACGAAAATATCTTTGACTGACAATTATACTACGAGTTATATTATCTTAACCTTGAACCTTGAATACGTAATCCCGTAATCCCAAACTGGGAACCTTATAGAGAATCATTTCTGACGGAAGTTCAGATAGAATTAACATGATTGCTTTTATATGCAGCTATTTGATATAAATTACAGATTTGCATGCCACATAAATCTGTAGGAACACTTAACGTAGATTGTTGATTCTCATAATTTCATTTTTAATGATCGAAATAACGTCTTTTTGGCAAAAACAACAGTAATTATTTCACGCACAAAACGTATCACATGTAATATTGCTGTCCTTTTAACCCTTAGAACCACGGTAAATATTTAGATATTTAATTTGATATGTAATTGTGACAAAAGTCAATGGCCGTCAAAACGTTGAAAGAGACGCAGTTGAAATTTAATTAATTTATTATAGTATAAACGTCCACAATCACTATCAGTGACCTAAATATGAACACAAAAAATTATTGTTCGTATAAACTAAGCTCCACTTGAATTCCAGAGAAGAAAAGTCTCTCACACATCAAAATAGGTGTTGATGTGATATCATTCACTCAAAAAATAAGGAACTATTTGGTCACAATGCACCATTTTTACACCATTTGTGGGTGCTTATTACCACCATTTCGACCAAATCAATTTTCTTGAAAGCATGAATGGTGCTTATAAAAACTCTAGATCAAAATGGGAGCCTTTTAGGAACCGTCTTTCCTTTGTCAAAATTGAATACCTCTTTGATGTATAAAGCGAATTTATTAGCACTATACTGCCTAAATTCAGGGTTGGGCTCAATTTCTTTCTTCAATTACAATTACAATTACAATTACAATTACAATTACTTAATGGCCAAAATGTTCAATTACAATTACTTTCCAATTAAATTACATTTTTTCAAGTACAATTACCAATTACTTTTGTCAATTACAATTACAATTACTTTTGCATACGGAGCGAGGTTATATTTCCGTCGGTCTTTTGTACTCTGTCCACATGTGTAAATATCGATTTCATTTGAATGCACTTGAAAACAAGCCCAAGAGGAATATAGGTCTAAGATGAGTATTATTAGAGTATAGATGGGAGTACACCGGATAGAATGACTACTGTTTAATGGTTTACAATGGACTTAAAAGTAATTGAGAGTAATTATGCTCAATTACATTTTTTTCAATTGCAATTACAATTACTTTGCGTTCAAAAATTTCAATTACAATTACAATTACTCAAAAAATTGTAATTAATTACATAATTGCTCAATTACCCTGTAATTGAGCCCTCCCCTGCCGTGTATACGTGGAAATGGTACCAACACACACGTCAACATGGTGTTGCGAAAACGGTGCCGCTATTTGAACAAAGCGGTTGATATAGAAAACTTTTAAGAGCCCTTTTTTCAAAGTGAATATAACCTTAACCACATTATGTGTTTTGCTTCTGATATTTGTTTTATCACAGGTTTCTCAAACGAACACTTCGGAAGTGCCCCTTTCAACTACATAAACCCATATTTACAAATAATAATGGAACCGTACGAAGTCGAAGATGGGCCACCGATGGTGTCCCGGAATCCGATGTTGGTGCCCTGCTTCCTGGCCGTCGATTACCTGTGCATGGCCGGTGTCGTCGTCCTGTGGTTCGTCCTCATTTTCACGGACAACTTCCCGGCACCGATTCATCAAGGTTTCTGGTGCCGGGACCGGGCCCTCACGATGGCCTACGTCGACGACGGGATTTTCTCCATGGATGTCTTATACATCACGTGTTTCGCCCTGCCTTTGATTTTCGTGAGCACCATAACGTATTGCTGTATTGGACTGTAGGGCAAGGCCATTTATTGTGATTTAGTCCCGTCAGTGGTATTTTACAAATCCCTGATGATGATTATTTAGATATTACTAAACTCGTAAATCGGGTTTGTTATCCTAATACCATTTGCGCGTTTTTGAGAAAATTAATTTATTATGACGGTTATTTGTCGTGACCAAGTACGTTTTATAAGTGTACAAACTACCGCAGACTTTCAACGTGTGCAAAAATAAATTACGTTGCTGGAATATCACGCCGTCACATCCTCGTTCACAATCTAGGGAGTGCTTGACAACCTATGAAGTCACAATGCTTGCGTGAATCCGCAGATGTTTGAATATTGAATAGGAACTTCGGTGAGGCGCAATCATTCTATAAATAACGGAGGATTGCCTGAATGGCTTTTGTTAAATTCATTGAAAAGAATACCTTCACTATTGCATTCCGATGCGTATAATGTAGAGCCAGGCCTTAATAAATATTAATTACATAGCTGCAAAGACTGATCCAGTAACTAATGTTCGTATCTGTGAAATCGCTATTGACTGTGATTCCTTCTTCTACGAATGGGATTGAGAACTTTCCTCACTAATTAGTCGATTATCTCATCAATGCGCAAATAGAACTTGGAGAACAAATTTTTTTTTTTTCCAATCAGCAACTTCATCTTAATCAAATTGTAATGATATTTTCAATACCAATCTGGAGACTACGGAACTTTTTTCTAAAGCGTTATTTGTTCAATGCCCTACAGTCTATATCGCTGAAATCGACCACATACTATGGATATGTTCTGACGTGCCCATACTTAACTTAAACAATAATATTCACTCCAAAAACTCTTTAAACACTCGAGAAGTGTTAAATTTATATTTAAATTTGGTTGGGTGTAACAGTTAACATGTTTGATCCAGTTGTTTTATTCGAAAAATTGTTATCATAGTTATCGAATCTTTCAAATGTAAAGTTTTTATTATTATGAGTTATTTTAAAGTTATACAAATACAAAAAATAATGATGATGTTGATAATAATAATAATAATAATAATAATAATAATAATAATAATAATAATAATAAAATAATAATAATAATAAAATAATAATAATAATAATAATGATTATTATTATTATTATTCACATTTCAAGTATCAAGATATTAAAGGTATTGGCTAACATTTACCACAGTTAAAAAAAATCTGAGCTACATGATTCCCCATGCCACCATTGTTTTTGATAAGGTCTAAAAATGACGCCCTGAAAAAAAATTGTATTTCAAAATGATTATTTAGTGCTTTAAAAAAGTGAAAATCGTAAGTTGATCGGATTTACCTGCCCATTTTTTCCCATAGGCTTACTGTGTGTACACCTACACTATTTAAACTCGCCCCGAGTTTTGATTGTTTATTAATGCATAACTTGCCATTGGCAGTGTAACTTTCCAAACTTTTGTATTCTAGGGTGTTTATTTGTCCATATGAACACTACTTTGTAGTTCAGATATCAAAATTTGACAATTTTTTTTTTAAATTGAAGCTCCACAATGTTAGCTTATCACTTTAAGCCAAATAGATTTAAATTCAGTAAATGGTTGTGATTAATTTTATAATAATGGTTCAGGACATAAGATTTTGCCTGAAGGAAAAAAATGTTTAGAAAAAAACATTAGACAAAGTCAGTGTTCAGAAGAAATCCCTCGAATGGTTTTTACTTTAATTTCTTTCTCATCCTATATATACGCTGGTTTAATTTGTAATATCAGATTTGATTTTTTAAAACGCCTTTTATTTTCGTAGTATTTTTCGTTTTATTTTTATTGTTGTTTATTGTTCAATCTTATTTTAAGATCTTGCACGGAGAATGTATGCTGGCCATGTGTTCTTGTAGAAAGACAAGCACCGAGCTCAAGGTTGGCAGACGAAAAATTGTGAAAAGTTGCAGTTTGAAATTATACCCCGTCATCAGAAGAATATTCAGATTCACAGGTACGTATGTTGCGATACTTGCAACTTATGTTCCCAACTGGACATATACTTGTCTGTCTATTTTCTGTGGCTGAATTCCGTAAATCATTCAAGAATGATTCCAAATTGGATTCGATCAAAGTACAGTATTCATCATTGCTCTTCCTAAATGTGCCAACACTTGTATCATTAAAGTAATTATCTGCACCGACCAGTTTTAAGATCATTGGATTTTCACTTTCGTCAAAATTGTATCCGACATTTTTTGGGCTTTGGTTGGGAAAGCGTTATCTATGCTCTATCCTCAGCCATAGAATTACTACACAATACTAGTAGGGGAAATACAAGAGATCAACTTGTTAAAATACCCGTAAAGGTGTATTTGAGCATAATGTTAAAAAAAAGTCACGGTTGTTGTTGTTGTTATCGTTCTAGTTATTATTTATTTATTTATTATTTGTTTATTTATTTATTTAGTACTACTATAGTAGTAGTAGTAGTAGTAGTAGTAGTAGTAGTAGTAGTAGTAGTAGTAGTAGTAGTAGTAGTACTGAAGTATTAGTAGTAGTAGTAGTAGTAGTAGTAGTAGTAGTAGTAGTAGCAGTATACATGGTGGCCCAGAACTTGCGATCGTTAATTTCTTCAACATTATCCACAAAATGTCATTGGTGATTATTTTATGGATTACAATATTCTTTTTCAAACAAAATGATACCATGAACATTGATTATGATTGAGGTGTTTGGATCTCAGGGGCTATTTTTCTGAGGCAATGTAATTTCCTAAATTTGCTATTTTTTCAACTACAGCGATCATCAGAACACCAGAATATTCTCGCGTTACGGCGTACCATAGGATAAGCTCCGTCGAGACAAAGCGCAGGAATGCACTCGCTTTGATGAGGAAGACGATGTGAGCTACATCTCCCATTGTCATCATGGTTTGTCCGCTATATGGCACACTGAGACGCGAGAATATCTCGGTGTTCGCGTCGCTGTTGAAAAATTGGCAAATTTGGGAAACGACATTGCCTCGGAAAAATGGCTGCAGGATCCACACGAATCACTCAAAATCAATGATTACGGTGTCATATTGTTGGAAAAGGAATGTTTAACCACTGAAAAAAAAACAATGACATATTGCAGATGATGTCGAAGAAATTAGCGATCGCAGGTGTAACATTCTTTCTGGGCCACCCTGTATTGGTTATAGTAGTGGTGATATATTCCTTTGATATCATTGATTGGTTGGTTATTCGTGGATGTTGGCTAGATTTTTTTTCTATTCACAGAGCAAGCTCACATTGAAACTATGTATGATTCTCTCGGTGGTTATGAATATCTAAATTACGCACACGGTGATTTATTGACGGATTGCTAACATTTCCCTGCAGTTATACAAATGAAATATATGAATAAATTGAGGTGTACTTTCCAATAATTAAATTAATGATATTTCAACAACGAGTGGGATTAAAAGTAACGTGATATTCCCATTAGACGGCCAAGGCCATCTTTCAACACAATATCGTTGGTGCATTGTACAGCAAGCAAGCACAACTGATGTTAATAAAAACCTTCTCGATAATAATTGGTGCATCTCTACATTGGTATAAGGTTGACATGAATTTGTGTTGTTGTTTACTTCGAAACCTTGTAATGACCGAGTTGAATAGTTGCCACATTTTCAAACGAGTTGTTTAAGTCATATTTCATTTCATCATTTTCAACATTTCTAACTCTCATTAATTTCTCAATTAGGCATTTTCGCATGCGGTGCGTTCGCAACGTGGATAATTACCGACGGTTCGCAAAGGGTGACGGGAGTTCTAACACCGTACTTTCTGACGGTGTGCAAACCCGATTATTCTGCCCTCAACTGCACCGAATTCATCACTGAATACAATTGTACGAATACAGACACCGATTTAATTGACCTAGCCAGGTAATGAGAAATTAAATGATGGCATGAATAAGCTAAGTATGTTTTTGACTGAATAATTAAAATACCCGAGATTAGCGATTGAACATTTAATTTTGAACGGGTAGGCACAAGCGATTAAAATTTATTTCCAGTAGATATTTGCAGGTTTCAACACTATTGCAAGTTAGTGAGTTAAAATTGTATGAGTATGGAAAGCTCTGTGCGTTAACAGTATCGGAACAGGGAATTTAAAATACGAGGAGTAAAAAAAAGTGGTAACATCCTCTAAATATTAGTTCTACGTAATACAAAACCTCTTACTTAATCTTCTAATTATACACCAAGGCTTCCATATCTTCCTTTGAAAATATGAGCCTTGAATTGTGAAAAGAGACACACCGGTGCACTTGTACTTTGACGTCAGTTTAGTTCAAATATGATGGGGAAAGACGTTTGATTTATTGCATTAATATTCCATCACATACTTAAATACTAATAACAACTTTCATCTTAAAATAATTATTGCTTGTTTTGTTCTTGTATTTCCAGGCGATCATTTCCCTCACTTCACGCATCTCTTGGAGCGTACACATCAGTATTTACAACGGTAGGTCAGAGGTCGGTGGTTAGAGGTCACAGTCACACACAATCCACACAATAATGTTCATTTGATACAAAAGCGTATCTAAATTGACAATGTGTATACAAACAATATTCCTCAGCATGTGGTGCATCAGACCCATTGAACACTTCACTTTCCCCAAATCATTGCTAAAGATGTCAGTATTTGTAACAACATCTGCCATATTAACAAAACTTAACATAAATCAACATAATCTGTAAAGCTGGAAGTGCGAATATTTTCAAAACTATGTTGAAAACCAATC
>JZLH01S0105254.1:68112-79753 GCA_001188425.1 Eucidaris tribuloides | reverse complement strand
ATGCAGCAAGGTACATTTGTTTTGTGCTGAAACAGTTCATCAGTTGAATCATAATACAAATCCGCAGTGGTGGACAGTAGGTTCTATGGATATCTGCTGAAACTGACACCTACACATGATGAAGTACTGTTAGTAGACACTGGTCTGGTCTGAACTTGAAACTAAAAACATAAAAAAACTAGAGCAGTTCGACTGCGCGCAGTCGATGGGTATGCCTCGCAGTCTGCACTCCCATCCAATTGATGTAATTTGAAAAGCTTCAAGTTAACATGGTAGCAAGACCAATTAGATGAATAACCACAATGATAAGCCCATGTGACCTTTGACCAAGTTACAGTAAAATCCAATTTAAGCAGTTCTTAAATTATCGCGACAATGAGCTCAATTCGGACAGGAGGCCTTGTGACCTTTGACCTCTGACCTTTCAACTCCAAAATCGAATCAGAAAATTGGTGCCTCATAATACATACTTCACCCAAGTTACATGACAATCCGACCAGCCACTCTCAAGTTATCGCGGTAACGAGCCCAAATCAGACATATTTAAGGCCTGGTGACCTTTGACCTTTCAGCCCCCAAATCTAATCAGTTCATTGATGCCTCATAATACATACTTCAGCCCAAGGGTTACATTGACATCGACCACCTCCTCTCAAGTTATCGCGGTAATTACGAGCCAAATCAGACATATTTAAGCCCGGTGACTCTTTGACCTTTGACCCCAAAATCTAATCAGTTCATTGGTGCCTCAATATACATACTTCACCAAGTTACTATGACAATCCGACCAGCCCACTCTCAGTTATCGCGTCTCTGGGTAACGAGCCCAAATTCAGGACATGTAGCCAGTGACTTTGACCTTCTGACTTTGGAGCCCAAATCTAATCAGTTCATTGGTGCCTCATAATACATACTTCACCCAAGTTACATGACAATTGCCGACAGCGCCTCTTCAAGTTTAGCGCGGTAACGAGCCCAAATCAGACATATTTTAAGGCCCGGTGACCTTTAGACCTGACCTGTCAGCCCCAAATCCAATCAGTCCATGAATGCGCCTTCATATAATAACATACTTGGTCCTAGTTACATCAAAATCCAGAATCGCGGGTCTCAAGTGTTATCGCGGTACGAGCCCAATCAGACATATTTAAGGCCCGTGACCTTTTGACCTTTGACCTTTCGCCCCAAAATCTATCAGTTCATTGATGCTCATAATACATACTTCACCAAGTTACATGAACAATCCGACCAGCCGCTCTCAAGTTATCGCGGTACAGCCCCAAATCAGACATATTTAAGGCCCGGTGACCTTTTGACCTTTGACCTTTCAGCCCCAAAATCTAATTCAGTTTCATTGATGGCCTCATAATACATACTTCACCCAAGTTACATGACAATCCGACCAGCACCGCTCTCAAGTTATCGCGCGTAACGAGCCCAATCAGGAACATATTTATAAGGCCGGTGACCTTTTGACCTTTGACCTTTCAGCTCCAATAATCTAATCCAGTTCATTTGGTGGCTCATAGTACAATACTTGGTCCTTAGTTACATCAAATCCGATCGGGGGTCTCAGTTATCGCTAGGCTCGTAACGAGATCGGTAACGGACGCGGACGACCGGCACAAGCCGAAAACATGATGCCTCCGCAACTTCGCTTGCGGAGGCATAAAAATAAATGACTTGGTTTGACTCGGTATGAAGGACAACAAAAGCATAAAATTGGTGTTGAGGTTGATATTTCTTTTTCTCCTTTTGATTCACTTTTTAATTAGGCCTACAAGTAAAACATTTTTTGGACCAAAAACTGCACGTTGGGGTTGCTACAATACCGGTCTATGGTAATGTATTGTGAAAAGAGAAGTACCCAACTGTCATATGCGCATCCCAGGTGCAATTTTTTTTTTCTCACCTATATGTACATGTACCACGTACTGCACAATGTGAACATTGGAACGTATTATTGTGAAAGGGGATGTACATAAACAACTGGTATAAGAGCAACCAAATAAAACATATAGAATGCAAAACCACTGGGCAATAAGATCATTACTTCCTCAATGACAATTCAGTACGACCTTGACAGATGGATCAACCAGAGTCAAAATTGGCGAGTAAAAAGTTATTTAACCTGTTGTGTTGGAGTCTAAGAATGTTGAAATATCTCACGCTAGAGTCCATGGAGAATGGATGTTACAATGTACATTGAAATTAAATCATTTCTCTGAGATTAAAAGACCATAAAAAGATAAGAAACCTAAACTGGATTGTTGAATGTTATCCAGGTCAATTATATCAAAGAGCACTTAGCGGTGCCTAATTAGGAAGAGGAGAAGGATTTGACGAAAACAGCACCGGCACTTGACAACTAATCAAAGAGATTGTAGCGTTCATCAGATCAACGGCGACAACGTTGACTGTCAATGTGCAAAAGTCCAAATCTGTCAAGGTGACTTTGGTAATACCCTGCTACTGCGTGATTACAAACAATTATAGTAAGAAAAATAAAGATTTATCTTGAAACAGGATTGATTCAACTCCAGCTTGGATTTGTTAGGTGACGTTTAAAGGTTGGCTCGAGTTCCATCCAGTTATCATGACAGGTCCCAAGCTATGTGAGAGAGATCGCTTTCAAATTTTCCTGTCATTCTGCTGAGCCTAAGATAGACAGTTTAGTCTGATTGTGGATGTGTTCCTAAAACATCTAAATACATTTCAAACTTCTGCTGTGTAGAACAATGGCAGGAAATATGATATCATCATCATCCAACAATATTAATTTCACCTTCATATTTATAGGCAGAAGCTATAGGACAAATATCCATTCAAAGCCACATTACAATTAAGGAAACAAAACTATCATCAGGCCTTTTAACTGTTAACAATCTTTTGTTGACAAATTGATGAGTTTTAATATGAAACTCAAATGTATTCTTGAAACATTCAAAAACTATTATTAATGGTGTACTTACATGTAATTTGTTAAAGACAGAGTACGGGATTTGCACATCAGAAAATGGCATAATGAATGAAATCAGCTCAAATCGTTCACAATGTGAACTTGTGAAGATTAGTGTAAATAAACACCTGTCATAGAACCTTTGGGTCGAATACATAGATTTGGTGAAAATTTGGGCATTTAAACTTCAAAATTTACAGTGACGTTAACGTGCACTGGCCGTTTCAAAATTGTTTGATCAGCCATTAGCCGTTTAACCAATCAGTTTGCTCCGCTGGTCATGCAAACGTACACATAACCGCACTTCACAATTTGAGCAAACTTTAAACTCACGGAAAGAACAATATTCTGGTACCATATCGTTATTAGTTTTTCTCATAAAACAACAAATTCATAATGGTATGATCTAAAACTTTCAACACACCATTTGTAAGTACTAATCTACCGTTTGGTATTAATAATGAAGGGAAGTGATGGACTTGCAAATCCCAAACACAATCTTTAAAACATGCTTTCAATGCACTAAATATAGTTTCACTTTTCAGGTGCCTCAAACCCAATATGCCACATTAACTGCAAATTAATTATTGCTAAGAAAAGGAATTTTGCCTTTGCCTCTCAGAATATAAAATTCCCACAGATTTAATACATGACACATCTGGTTCAATAGCCAATGGATTAATTCAAATGTATTTAGACTTCCATACAATTGTGCAAATTAGCAAATGAAGCAAAGGAACAGTTCAGCTGTTAAAATTTTATTCATGGCAAAAAGAGCCAGATGACAATAAGTTCATTACATTTAATTCTGTGATTCAATGAGTTTCACATCAACTAAACTAAATATAATTACAAAGTGAAACTTTGTACATCTGCTACTAATAGAGAAATGTAGAGTGTGGACTTTGTTGTTTGATTAGGCACAAAGGTTGTCCATAACAAATGGCGCCCTCTTTTTGCAAACAGAGGAAAGGGCCTGCCTGTATCAAATAAGCCAAGTTAATGTACATGCAACTGGAGGATTTACTAGGGTTGTGTACTGTATTTGTGTGTAATTCTGCCACTGTCTATGTCTGCATCCATCTTTCTATCAAAGAGCCATGTTTCCACTGAAAGTTCAGAAGTGTGCATGGATGGAAAAATCAGTTCTGTGCTCTAGTACCATTTTTCATATTTGTGTGCCTTTATCATCAACCTTCTGCAAATGTGCAAATGTCACAAAAGTAGTTCATGTTTATAATATCAATAGTAAGTTCATACACTTGTCATGTTTGCTGTAAACACAAGTGTATTCTTTAATTCGGGCAATGGTAAGTAGGAGAAGGTCAGAGTACTATGTAAACTAGATTGTTTCTCCAATGAAACACAAGAATATGTTGAGGAAAAGATATCACAAGCACATATTCACAGACCTAACCTTGTTCTGGGGTTTTTTTTCACAGCTGACCCACTACAAAGTTGTAAAGTTCTAACTGAAATCAGTGGCCTAGAATATTAGATTGTACTATGCCAAAATATTTGGAAAGACTAGAAAAAACTGAAACACCAGCCTTGGAAAGGAAGATTCCAAATGTACCAATACAAGACAGACGTAAAAACTCTGACGTAAACACAAAAGAACCCAGATCAAAAATATCATTGAGAAAATCAAAGAAATGAAATGGAGGTGGGCAGGGCATGTCACCAGGATAACAGACAACTCTTGGACAACGATGTTAACAGAATGGCAACCACATTCTTAAACAAGAGCCCCGATGGGCACAATGCTCACCTGAGGTATCGCAAACTCTCTATGGTACCCAAAGAAAAAACATCAGTTATAGTTTTGGCCCTTGGAGCCTGATATCTAGGCACCAACGTAGCCAAATGAACCAGTTGGAAAACGTTGCATCCCCTTGTCATATAGCTGATTTTGCCAAGTTAAATTAAATTCTAACATCCATTTTTATAAAAACAAGGCACGCCCAAGTATCTTAACATTTGATCTTTGACCTACTTATGTGACCTTGACACCAATTTAACATTGAGGTCACTATACATGTAGCATCTACCATTCAAGTTAGTCACAAATGGACCAATACCAACCGAAGAAGAAACTTGCAGCTATATTCTATCATTTGACTTCATTTGACCTTTGACCTACATATGTGACCTTTGACCCCCAAATCACATTGAGGTTCCCGTTAGGCATATACCACCCAAGTTTGGTTACAAATGGGCTTGTGGTTAGAAAGTTACCTAGTTTGGGCCCTTATGGGCCCTGCCCCCTGGGCCCCCAGGGGGGCCTGGTGTACCATTCCAGGAACCCTCTATCCCCTCCCCCTGAGGATCATTCCCACCAAGTTTGGTTTAAATCCATCGATGTGAATGTGAATTATTCCCATAGGGCCCTACCCCCAAAATTTTGCCCCCCTTAGGGGCCAAACAGGGCCACCCTGGGCATTGTCATGAGGAACATTAGTTCAGCACATATAGAGGTATCTACACACAAAATGGCTTAACTAAACTATTTCTGGATCTAGAGAAGAAGATGTTTCAAAACTACATGTACCTACTTTTGGCCCTTTAGGGCCCTGCCCCAGGGGGCCCAGGTGTACCATTTGAGGACCCTTGAATCCCCACCCCCTAAGGATCATTCCTGCCATGTTTGGGCCAAATCCAATCATGCATTTTGAAGAAGAAGCTGAAAATGTGTAAAAGTTTACGCACGACGCACGATGGACGATGGACGAAAAGCGATTGCAATAGCTCATTTGAGCCCAGTGTTGAAATTACTTTTTATTTTTAGGAAGCCATTTTGAAAAAATCACCAGAGCCATTTTCCATTTTACCAGAGCCATTTTCAGTTTTCCAGGGCCATTCTTTTTTTTTTCAGGATTCAGGTAATAATCATCATGTTTTTGCATCATAGTTTGCCTTGCTTGTTTAATAACAAATTCATGTATCCTTGTATCATGTACCAACTATAATCAGGGGTGTGGGAGTAAGATTGGAAAAAAAATCTGAAATAAATCTGAAATAAGTGTGCGCGAAGCGCCAAGTTCCAGTGGGGGCCGGGGTCCAGGGCCCGCCTAGGGCCCTGGAAGCTATAGGGTTCTAGATGCTCTCTGGTGCAATCTAGGCTAATTTTGGAAATCATATCTTTCAATTTAAATTGGTTGGTTTGGGGATATTTATATACTAAAAAGTGTTGGAAATGAAAAATGAAAACAAGCGTAGTTTCAATGTCTACTTCATTCCCCCAAAATTTGCTTAAAATATTGTTTGTATCTTATTAAAAATAATTTCAGATGATTTTCTGACCTAAAACACTCCTTCTGAAAATTTAAATTTAAAGTAACAAAGTAATTCATTAAATGGAATATTCAGTAACAGGCAAGTTTAGTCAGACTGCTAGACAAGGCAGTGAACAGAACACCACGTCTAGCAATTCTCTGACCCGACAGCTGAGGGGAGATTTCACTCCAGTGACTGTACGCCTGCTTCCAATCCAGCCGCTCCAAGTTCATCACTTTTTGACTTAATACCTCCAAAAAATCGGGTCAGAATTTCAGAAAATAATTTCTTACAGTCCTGTGACACTTTTGTGGTTGAATTTATCACTTTCAAGTGCAGAAATTTGCCAACAAAATCGTAACTTAAGTTTGAAATACGATTTTTACAACACCACTTAACACATGTGGGACTACAAGTAAGCATTCACCAAGAAGCTAACTGGCGCGCCATGAATTTGCCGATAATTTTGCTGCTTTTAGAACTTTAATAATGTGATTTCAAACATTCTGCTTACCTTCTCTGCTACTTTCAATAATTGTGTATGGAAGCATTTCTGCTATTTTTTAAGTTCTTGCCAGAATTTTCGTCGATATTCATTTTCTTTTCTAGCTTGATGCACGATTTCTTTTCCTGAATGAGTACGATACGCACTGCTTCGACTTCTACTGTAGCTAGCGTGCCGGCTGCCTCGACTTTCCGCTAATTTTGCGCCTTTGGACGGGAGCGATTTTCATGTTGGGAGTCGCTCGATACTTAGCAGATTTTGGCAGTTACGAGAGCGATCTCAGAGCAGACGAGAGCGAAATCGCTTGTCGCTCCCGTGTATTTTCAACGCTGTTTGAGCCTTTGGCTCAGGTGAGCTAAAAAGGAAAAGAGGCAGACAAAAGGGACAATGGAGAGATGATATAACAGCATACAGAGGAAAAACATGGTCACAAGAGGCTAGAGACAGAAAGAGATGCAAGATGCCTGAAGACGACTTCATACTACACAGGATGAATTAGCCTAAATATAAAGGGGCAACAATGAACAAAGAAACCAACTTAAAAAGAAATAATAACCATACATTTCTTTTCAAAATACAAAAAGGGGAATGATACAAAATTAAGAATAAAGATTTTGGTAATGCTAAGAAAATGTAACAACAAAAGAGGTCAAGGGAAGTCCAAATTATATATAGAGATAAGGTAGAATTTTTTTTCTTCAAAACTCATACAGTGGCAAAAAAACAGGAAGAGGAAAAGTGGCAGATGGCAAAGAACATGAGGAGGTGAAAGAAAGAACAAAAAATGAAAGAAAGGAAGAAAGGCAAGCAATTTTATTATATTTTTTTCAAAGTTTGTTTCATTTCATCTCTTTTATTCTTGTTTAATTTGTTTCTGTAAGTTTTTTTAATACTTTATTGGGTACACTTTCTGTCAATCTTTTTTTTTCAGACAAGTACAATGAACAAACTAATGTGGTCACCGGGAACAAACTACCTTGGACTTGCCCTTCAACTCTGTTATCATTCAATCCATGTTCAGCCCTAAACTTTTGCATTAACATGATTCCATGTCAGACTATTCCTCCATGACCATCAATGACACATGTCCATCACAATCACATGACCTGGCCTGTTATCATTGAGTGATATATTTTTACAATGGGGGTCATGTTCTTCTATCTCTTTAGGAGATTGTTTGTTTTTCACATTAAGATCTGTTGACAGTGTGCTAAATTATCCATTTGCAAATCCACCTTATATCTGATGGCACACACAACCACATTATTCAATGTTCTTAAGGATTCGTATGTAATACATGCACCTGGTGTGAGGAAAAAAAAAAGGTACACTAAATCTGGGTGAACCTTTTTTGGGGGAGGGGGATTAGGGTAATCCTCTCACCCTAGTGTGGGTATCTGTGTGCATGCTATTTTGACCTTCCATTTTCTGTAAAGAAATACAATGTATTTTTTTACCAAACATTTTACTCTAGTGTGAATGTGTTTGGATGCTGATCTGGAGCAGCACCTGACTGAAATTGAAATGTGCTGATGTAAATGGGGTTGAAGAAATAATTGCCCGTTAATTGTGTTATATCACATTTCTCATGTTGTTATTCAATATGCGCAGGGCCCTTGCCAAAAGCATTTACAGAAAAAATGACAAGGCCACCATGAATATATAAAACTGCTAATGATTATAATAATTGATCAGTTGGATGTTACATTTTCCTTCACATGTGCACTCTTTATACAGGTGAATTCTGCATACAGCTTCCAAATAATAATCATGTTGAATGCTTATGAATTATATGACTTTTTAACAGTAACTGACTCTGAAACCACAAAAAAAAAATCGGAATAAAACTCAACCTTTGGGGAACATTACAATTTAACATCAGATTGTTGAAATACATATAAAATGCAGTGCTTGAATTAATGTGAAGATCTTTTATGGTAATCACCTGTATTTTTCAATTTTATGAGTCTTCATAGACTTCATATGACCTTCATGGTGATGGATATCATAGAACTTTACAAAAAATAAATGTTTGGTTCTAATTTTAGCTGAAGGAAGTAATTTGCTCAGGAAAGTTTTGAGAGTGTGTCAGTCATGTGAATATCTGCACTTCAGCACTTGTACATGTATCCTATATATAATTTGTAAACATGAGCATACTGTAGAAAGTACTGTATGCTTCAATTGAGGAATTGTAAAACAATTATGCTTCTGCAACCCATGACCTACATCGCTTCACAGAAAGTGGTTGGAACCAGTATTAACCAGACCACTGGTGTGTACCACAGAGATAAACACAGAACTAGAAGGCTGAAAATGGCATGGAATTTTGGCTCTGGTGATTAAGGATTATTGATAACTACAGGAAAGGAGGAGATTTGTGGTTTATGATGCATCATGGATATCAACATGTTTTATATTCTGA
Organism: Eucidaris tribuloides; assembly: GCA_001188425.1. Taxonomy (NCBI): domain Eukaryota; kingdom Metazoa; phylum Echinodermata; class Echinoidea; order Cidaroida; family Cidaridae; genus Eucidaris; species Eucidaris tribuloides. Next base: position 70,588 of record JZLH01S0105254.1, on the reverse strand, counting down.
GAATCAATTATTGCCCATTAACTGGTACTATTGGTAAGCAATTTAACATATAGTGGAATAAATTACAGTAAATTGTGTTCACATGAAGACAACAGATGATAAATCAATTCCATGAAATTTAATTCTTTTCTGCAAATTCAGAGACTTATGCATATGATCAAACACTTTTAAAACAAACCTTTCTAAAAGGAAAAGTCTAACAAGTAACAAAATAATGTTGGCTGAAGTTTGATATCCTGCAATTATACTGGCAAAGTTTTGATCATGTTTAATGCTACAGCTGTATATTAAAGGCAATGGATCTCATTTGCAAACATCCCCGCAGACCAGGAAAAGATAACACATGCCCTTAGGCTACTGATGAAGGGCATGTTTGTAAAATCTGTGGGTCAGTAATTACCTAGAATTTGAAAAATGCAAAAGAAAAACAATAGCCGTTTAGTGTACATTCTATGGTAGGAATTTTTCTCTCGCGAGAAAAAAATTCAAATCAGAGTCTGACGGTTACTATAAAATTTGAGTTTCTAGCTTTATTTTGCTAAAGGTTCCCAGATGGCATTTTCTTCTAAATGCCATTGTATTTTCACAATGTTAATTTTTAGGCATGCAAAAGAGATGCACTGCCTTTAAATTGATAGTCAAATTACAATCTATTACCTAACATCCAACAAGGACAAAGAATGCAAATATGAATTTACAAAGATTAAAATGCAGAATTGATTCAATTTTACTACATCTTCCATGCAATTCAGTGAGATAGGAAAAAAATCTAGAATTATTAAAATGCACTTTATATGTTTCTCACTTCTCATACCAAAGGTGTTTAACCCTGTTTCACCTTGCCATGGTATTTTATATCTTGAAAAATTCATTCTTGTGATAATTTAATTCACAAATACCTAGCCATTTGAAGCATAACATGTGTGAATGAGTTCTTGGATGTTACTTGTCCTCAACAATGGATTAAGAACAATTTTGTAATACCAATTATTGGAACTATTGTATTTGAAGATTTGTGCTAAATGGAAAAGGATACATGCACCCATACATGTCGATCAACAAGTGAAACACAGAGTTACTGACTTTATCACAGCTATTGCCCCATGCATGCAGCACTAGTCTCAGTTTCAGACCATGCAACGTTTTATTCTCCAAAGTTCACTTACTCTCCAATGTTTTCCTCAGTTGAAAGTACATCAAGACAGAAGTCTTAACCCATTGGAGACTAAGTATGAGTTAACTCGTGTTGGGGTCTATGGAAAATGCGTGTTATAGTGAAATCAAATCGTCTCCAACGGGTTAAGCAGTTGACTGAAGACTTAACTTACATGTATCAATATAAGACAGGTTAATCTAAAAGTCTGGAAGCCAGACTAACACAGCACATGATGTGTGACACAGTCCAGAACTGTAGGAACCTATTGTTCTCCTAAAACAAACAAGAGTAGAAAAACCACAATAATTCCTGCACTCTGATAATTGTCAATGCTCTACACCTACACAAAAGCATGGAGGTGGAAGAGAGACACTGTGCTGCCCCCCCCCCCCCCGAATGACATAAGGGCATAACTGACATTTTCTTTCAAAATTGAGTTATAAAGTGTAGGGGACTCAGTACATCATGATGATCATGTTAAACATACAGAACAAAAACATATTAATTAGAAGTGTCCCTTTGTTTCATAATCCGCTTGTCAAAAGGACAATGAATAGGGCTTTACATGTTGAACAAAATACATTTTGCTCAATATCTCCAAAACACCAAATGTCAGTTATGTCTTTTTGTCGCAGGGGGGGGGGGCATTTAATGGTCAACATATGTTAAGTCCATTTTGGCAGAAACACCTGAGTAAATCAGTTAAGAATTTATGTAGGCGTATTAGATATTTAGATATGTACAATTTAATTCTAAATTGAGGTGGTTAGGAGGAGAAAGGTACATGTAGTAGCAGCAGTACAGGTAGTACAAGTAGTAGTAGTAGTAGTAGTAGTAGTAGTAGTAGTAGTAGTAGTAGTAGTAGTAGTAGTAAGTAGTAGTAGTAGTAGTAGTAGTAGTAGTAGTAGTAGTAGTAGTAGTAGTGGTAGTAGAGATAGCAGTTACAAGTAGTAGTAGTAGTAGTAGAGAGAGCAGTTACATGTAAGTAGTAGTAGTAGTAGTAGAGATAGCAGTAACATGTAAGTAGTAGTAGTAGTAGAGATAGCAGTTACATGTAAGTAGTAGTAGTAGTAGTAGTAGTAGTAGTAGTAGTAGATGAAGTAGTAGTAGTAGTAGTAGTAGTAGTAGTAGTAGAGGTGCTGTAGTTATAGCATAACCTGATCAAATGGAGAGACAACATGGAGTGTAATAATGAGACTCTTCAGACTGTTCAGAACAAAAACTGAAAACAACTGATATAACGGATAAACATGTATTGAAACCAGGATTTAACATACATGTGTAAATATATCTTAGAAAGATCCAGAAATACATACTGCC
>JZLH01S0105254.1:24995-46793 GCA_001188425.1 Eucidaris tribuloides | reverse complement strand
GGGACATTTTGCAATCATAAACAGCATAAAATTAATTCATGTCAACCAGTAAAAGCAAAAATAATCATACATTTATGATTTTTGGCTGAAAACACAATTTCCATTGATTTTATACACGAAATCACGTTTTTGAGCGATTTTGGGGTTGACATGCATGTATAAAAAGTCGCGCAACGTCGTAACGGTACGTCCGATTTTCATGAAAACGGTCTCAAAAGATGCGCAAGACTTGAAAGTAAAAAGTCTGCGAGCGACGTGATCAAAAAATTTTGCTCGGCGGCATGGTCGCGAAATTCGTCGGGGGGGTCAAATTGACCCCCCCCCAGTTAATATAGGGTTAAGGATAAGCAAGCATAAACAAACCAGCAGTTCAATTCTCTCAAGGCACAAGAGAATTAAGTCCCATAGAAAGCTACACAGTTCAGATTTGTCCATCACAAGGCATACTGATGGAAGTAATTTCAGAACGAGTTAACTTTTGACAACCAAATTTCCACAGTAGAATCCTTGCTTGATTCTAGAATAGATTCACCCCAAGTTGAGGACTACCCCCAATCATGTTATTTACCTTTAACAAGCTTTATTAGAGGTGTTGAGAGCAAATCTTGTGAATCATGTTAGAATTCTAAGTAGCCACGTACCCTCAGTCTGGAAAACATAACAATTTGATTACAAAATATCTAAATTACTGTCTGGCTATTAGATGTATAGTTACAAATTTATGTTGATGTTACAAATACCAAGCTAACTTCAAGATGTGGTGCGACTGTATGGGGATGAGGGGCGAGGTTGCGGGTGAAGGTGGGGGTGGGATTGGAGGGATGCATTTTGAACAGCTCTACAAATTAATAACATTTCTGCGTATAAGACATTGACGATGCTTACTGTTTGGTAGAAGGGTCAGTGTCTTTGATGAGAGTTGTAGAAACAGAGAGCCAATTGCTGAATTCAGGGATACCACACTACCAAATAGAAGTATCATCTGTACACAGAAGAAACAAAACAAATTATGTCAAGAAATATTTTTAAATAGCAATGATTTCTTATTAACTCTTTACACGCGGTATTCGCATCCATGCACTCCCTGCAGCGTGCGGGATTCGCATTTCACGCTCAAACGTAGAAACGATTGTATTCACCCGAATTACACTGATTTCCCGGATACTAGCAGTAATCTCTTTGTATTGTCTAATTCCTCAAGTACGGGGGTATTATGTTAGATTCTTAAATAACCAGAAAAATCGAAAAATACAATCGAGTCTTCGTGATACAATATAACAAAGGATTAGACACAAGTTAAGTTTAAAAAGTACTGGAAAAGTCAATTACAATAAGACACGCTATTCACTGATAATCTCTTCATTCACTTCTCATTTGGTGACTCATCTCTTTCATAAACTTGTGTCAAGTCACGTTTTTATGTATAACTTGTGGTTTACCCTCTTCTATTATTTGAATGGAGTTGTATATTTTCAAGCAGGAAACTTAGAACTACATGTATGTTGGTTACAATTAGCCATTACTTTACATAATTCAGATGTATATTTCCAAACATCCTTAATGCATTAAGAAGGACTGTAAAATGCACTTCAACTTTGCTGTAGGACATTTTTCCTAAAAACGTTGTTGTGCAAAGTTATTGCTAGTTGAAGTCAGTTAGTTATTTCCTTTCTCGATACTGAGCGCTCTTTGAAATAAACTCCGCACGCACGGGATTCAGGGTCCCGTGCACAAAGAGTTAACTCATATAGATTGGGCTGATGATTTGCAGATCCTACAATGAGCTGGTCAAGCAAACAATCAAATATCATTTGTAAAATACAGATTTACATAACTTGTCACCTCTCTAAAACCTTGGGGCTGAAAAGTCAGGTTTTGTACAAAATAAGGGCTGATGAAATTTAAATACAATGTACTTTCATGATGACACTTACTGAATTTGAAGTTTACACAGCCATGAAACTGTCTGATTGCCAGACCTGATTCATGTATCATCTAGTGAAAATCAGATAATATGCAATGATATTTCTCTTTCCGTCTACACATCATCTGCATCAATGCATATTTGCCAATGTACGTTATATTTCAGTCAAGTTCTTATGTATTTATATTTTGGTTGAACCCCAACAATGAGCCAATAATCAACAAAAAATGTTGAATTAAGTTGTACCACATTTCTGATTTTTTTTTTTAATTGTGAAAAAGCATTACATATGCACTGTCAATTTGTATTTAGAATTGCATTTCATCATTCAAGAACTCTTAGTCAACATTTAAAAGCACAAATATATGTATATTCATCCAAACTAAACATGACTTAAAAATGTGTATCTCGTCAGTTATCAGGCAGAACGGCCCTAGCATATGTTTCAGGCAAAAAGACCTTAACACAAAATTGTCTCTAAATTGAAAACCATTGGGTCTTTTCACATGAAATCAAAGTAGTGTGATATTTTTAGATCCCTCTGTCTGTCTGTTAAGTGCAAATCTCAAATAAGGCAATATTTTCTGAAATTAGTGAAACTTGGCTGTTAAGGCCCTTCTGCTGGAAACATATGATGGGGCCCTTGTGCCGGACAACCAACGATTTCATTCATTTCCCTAAACTAGCCAGTTCTCGGTGTCAATGAAGCACTGCCATACCTGTTGTGCTAAGTCTAACATTGTTGGTTGAGGGACAGTATTGTACATCTGACATAGCAGCTCACATAGCTGTGGTACTAGTGGTTGGAGGTCATCCAGCAGTGTCCTGATGGCACGCTTTAGCATCTCACACACAGCCTTGAACATAAAACAAAAATAGAGAAGAAGAAAAGAATGAACGAAAGACAAGAAGAAATAAAAAAAAGAAAGGAAGAAGGACAGAAAGAAACAAAAAAGAAAGAAAACAGGGAGGAAGAAAGACAAAAGGAAAGAAAGAAAGAAAAAAGAAAGAAGACATGAAGGAAGAAAAAGGAAAATAACACATCAATCATTATTTTCAAGAATCAGGGGAAATTAAAGGCAGTGGATCTCATTTGCAAACATCCCCGCAGATCAGCAAAGATAACCCATGCCCTTAGGCTATTGATGAAGGGCATGTCTGTCAAATCTGGGGGTCAGTAATTACCTAGAATTTGAAAAAAAAAGAAAAACAATAGCCATTAGTGTACATTCTATGGTAGGAATTTTTCTCTCACGAGAAAAAAATCCAAATCAGAGTCTAACGGTCACTATAATTCCATTAAAACTGAGTTTCTAGCTCCTATATTTTGCTTAAAGGTTCCCAGATGGCATGTTTTTAGGCATGCAAAAGAGATGCCCTGCCTTTAAGGAAAACATTCTGGAGAAGTTTTTAAAAATGACAGTAGAAATATTGTCGTTTTAACTAACAAATATACTTTTACAATATCTTTGAGAAGTCTAGCTAATTTCATGAAACGCAATTAGTCCATTGCATTTTCATTGGTCAGTTTCATAATTTACCGGGTAATGGATCATGAGTTCGCATAAACCCAAGCACACCATAATATCAGCGGAGCAGACTGAGAAATACACTAAGTTTATATATGCTACATTCTCACAATTGTCGATCTTCAAAGCTTCGATTGGCATTGTGTTTTGTTGAAGACAGCAGCTGCATCTAAAAATGACCTTTCCCCATAATTTTGTCAAAGTTTCTGGGACACATAATAACAACTTCACGTCCTGGTTTATACAGTGTTAACAATTCATTGAGATATGATGGGGCAAACTGATGAAAACATTCAAGCTTATTAAAGTACTTTATAGTGTATACAAGACTGGATAGGTAGTCAATGTAAATTTTTAAGACCAGGGATATTGGTTCATGTTTCTTTGTTTGTGTTACGTATTTTGGCCAATAAATTTGAAATGCTGATCAAATAATTATAGTAGGCCTGACCTCCACGATTTGTGCATCTGATATCCACATGGTCAGTAGCTTCTCCACTATCGGCAGTATCTTCTGCAGTATGAGGAGGACCGGCTGCGTGTCTTGAGATCCCGACGCTGACTTGTTCTCAATCTCGGCCTGCTCCATGATGGACTTGTCCTCTCGTTTGATGTCCAGGGAAGCACACAGGTTGGCCATCATGGCTAGCTTGACCAGGATGGTGGACTTGCCTGAGGGAGAAGGCTACATGTGGGAAAGATGGACATACAAGTTATGGAGACTGTGCAATGAGTATATGTTACGTGTCAACACAAAATTCACCAAAAGCTGGAAAAGGGTAAAGATATTGTGTGTTTAAGACAGTCTTAAAGTGGAGACTCTAAGCTATAAAATGGTGTATAATTTGTCTACGATGGAAGAAGCATTCGCACTTAAAATCCCACTCACAAGTTTGGACCATCTCGTAAGCCATTATCAGGAAAACAGAGAAAAACGACTGCAAAGATCATGCTAATTCATGTGAAGTTGAAGGCTTTAGCAACTTTACCATATAGAAAGCTCGATAAACCTATTCACATTCTCAAAGGGAGCATAGGATTTTGTTTGAATTGGATAATCCTTTTTGGCTGTTACAGTCCCTATCAATTAATAGTTCACAAATGTATCTCTGTGATGATACCAAAATTATCATTATCACAAACAGATATTTCATCGAAAAGTAACCTGATCCAAAGGTTTCTATACTTTCTATGTTTGTGTAAAATTAAATTTTGAGTACTTTCAGATATGTTGGTGAAAGTCCTTCAACTGATTTTGTATAAAAAAGGGTCATTGTTCTACAGGTAGACGGACCTACTGATAACCTCAACTGTTAACCAGGTACAGACTAAGTATGAGATATCTCGGGCTGGAGTCTGTGGTGTATGTGTGAGATGTCAAAATCAAACCGTCCTCTAATGGTTAAGCTCAGCTGGAAGCATGTATTTGCGCAAATAATCAACATTTATCAAAATGTTTTCTAAATACATTCAGCAAAACACAATACTGGCAGGTTCCCAGTATTATCCATGTAATTGTTTACATAACACAACCTGACTACATGAAATAACAATTCTGTGACAGAAATATATAGTACTACACTGTGTTGTCAAATTTACTTGGCCAAGATGCACCCTTGAACTGAAATCTTAGAATAAAGCAGATCTGTTTATTATCATGGTGATATTTTTTTTACTTAACTTATGGACTTGGACTCAGAATTTGTGAACTCATCTGCAACAATGGTCATGACAGCTTTATATTCTACAGTTCGGTAGCACAGCAAAAACATCAACTTTTAAAATAATAAACATTGAATCAAGTATAAATTACATAAATGAAGTTTCTATAATATTACAATGATGCCTGTATTTGTGACATAGCATTGTACATTTACCTGCTGGTTTGCAACCTCTTCCAAAGCTTGCACATGTGGAGTGAGTAGAACTTCTAGGTAATTCATGATATCTGACAATGGTAATGACGACAGGACCAGGCCTATGACAGACATTAGACGGGTAGCTTCTCGGGACTAAGAAGACAAAAGTTAAAACATCAAAAAGAAATTTGGAAATTAGTAAAAATGATTTGAGCATATTCAATCTCATGTTCTTATTAACGTGTAGTGCATTTTATAACCACCATGTCACATTAAGCTGTTTCTGCCAAGACTTTTATAATCCCATGTAGAGCTAACAATGGGCGCATTTGGTTCATGTTGCCAACGGTTTAAGGAACTTTTTATGCATGCACAAAGGAACTGATCCATAAAGTGCCATTTTCTCAGAAAATTGAAAATGATGCTACCTGAGTAAGCATTCAATATATTAAAAAACATTATTTCATACATGCTTCTATGAAAAAAAAAATCAATTATCACGAAACAATAAAAATTGGCAATTTATTGAATTAATATTACATGACATATGGGGAGCTGCCCGTATGTGACGTCACAAAATAACAACTTTGAAATTCCATAACTCCACTATACTTCGGTGGATTTTCGCCAAACTTCTGTTAATATGTTTCTGTCATTGTTCTGATTTTATTAAAACGAACTTGACATAAGGGTGGAACTTTAACCCAAATCTTTAAACTCTTCACACGCATAATTCGCACCCATGTACTTCCGGCAGCATGCAGGATTCGCATTTCACGCTCAAACGTAGAAACAATTATAGTCACTTGAATTATACTGATTTTCCCGATGGTAGTGGTATTTGTTTGTATTGTTTACATTCCTCAAGTACGGGGGTATTATGTAAGATTCTAAAAGAACCAGAAAAATCGATAAATACAATCAAGGCCTGGTGATACAATAGGACGCTGGATTAGATGCAAGAGAACTTTGAAAAGTACTAGCAAAGTCAATTACAATAAGATTCACTATTCACTGATAATCTCTTGACTTCTCAATTCATTGACCTTTGGTGACTCATCTCTTTTTCATGAAGTTGTAACAAATCAGGTTTTCATGTATAGTTTGTGGTTTACCTTCTTGTATTATTTGAATAGAGTCGTATAATCAAGCGGGAAGCTTAGAACTACATGCGTATGGGTTGCAATTAGACATTACTATACAAAATCCAGATGTATGTTTCCAAATACCCTTTATGCAATGAGAAGGTCTGTAAAATGTACTTCAACTTTGCTGTACAACATTTTTCCTAAAAAGGTTGTTGTGAAAAGTTTCAGCTAGTTGAAGTCAGTCATTCAATTTCCTTTCCCGTTACTGAGCGCTCTTTGAAAATAATTCTGCATGCAGGGGTTTCATGGTCCCGCACATAAAGAGTTAAAGCAGGAGAGTTAGAGTCTCTGTGATATCGACACTCAACTAAAGTCTTTGATCAGTGTCAGTTGCATGGCATGATGACTATGACTACTAACCTTAAGTACATTGGCCATGAGAGCCTGTTGGCTGGTGGTCAGGATAGCCTCAGCATGAGGCCTCATCCCTGGTATACAGTCTGAGGCGATGTCCTTCAGGGACATGGTGGCAGGGGCTGCCAATTCAGCATCATTCAAACCTAAAATACCAACACATTAAAGATAAGATTGAGTGCTTGCAGAACAACATCTTTTAATATCAACCGTTTTCAAACCTTCTGTGAACAGATGGTATTCTGAAAATGTCACTATAATACAGGAGAAAGAATTAAGTTGAAAACAACAGAACACTTCGTTTTTTACTAGTTCTTACATAAATCCCCAATGCTGACCAAGAACTAACACAGAACTCAATATGAGGGAGAATATTAATTGTGACATGGCAACTGAGGGGTACTTTGATGGGAATTTTGCCTGTTCAAACTGCCATCCTACAACTATTTATTACATATAAAGTGAATTAGTCCCACATTATAAGGCAAATTTAATGTACTTTCACCTGGAAATAAGTGAAATGTGGAATTTTGGAAGAAAAGATTTTCCATCATCAACCAGTACTGTAGATTCCCTTTAATGTGGCGAGATTGGTATTAAAGGCACATAATAATCTAGAGGTCTCGAGTTCGAGTCCGACTCCCGCCCGGCATTAATGTCCTTCAGCAAGACAGTTTTAATCTGCTTTGCTTATCTCCACCCAGGTGTATAAATGGGTACCCTGGTCAGGTCATTTATAGCTTCAAGCGCGTAACAGCTGCTTAGTTTGAATGTACCTTCTATGACCATGGGGTAATAATACACAGTGCATTGAGAAGTGCGATAAGCTATGTGTTATGCGCTATACAAGAACGTGTTATTATTATTATTATGATACGCAAAATAATTATCTTTGGTGAATGTGATGGGACAAACTATCACTTTCAAGGCAATCTGGATGTAGCTATATTTCTGAAGCGAAGCTGGGAAAGATAGAATATACATTTAGATCACCAAGGAAAATGAAAATTTGTGAAAATGGCAAGTGTTTCAGGGAATGCAATTTTTTCAGAGCACTTATTGCCCATTAGAAATACATGAAAATATCTGAAAAGAAGGAAGGAAAAAAAATCCCCATTTACCAATACTACTAAGTACACTTTTACTGTACATGAATCCACAAATGGTTACTGTATGCAAGTACTGAAAATTGCCCAGTCAATTTATAGAATTTTGATAGATATGGTTTCCATGGATTATCACCATATACAACACTATCTCATTTATTTCCATATCATGGGGTCAACTTCATTTTGTTTCATAATATTTGAATGGATTTTGCCGTTGGTGTGACAAAACCTTGTTTCTCAGCGTTTTGTGAACAAAATCAGTTTTTAATGTACTCTTGTAAATAAGCCACATTTTTTCTTCTATTCAAAACTCAGATTCAAATCTCAAAAGAGGCCACCGTGGCTGGGTAAAAAGAAGGCAATCCCATTTGAAGAAGAGTGTTAAATGAATAAACAAATAAATAAATAAATAAATTTGTAAGTGTTAAATCAGCCATTTGGGGAAATGCCCTGAACATTAAACATTATTGAGATACACGGTTTTGTCGCCTTAGCAACAATTTGTACATGTTCCCATCAGGTAAAATTAAGGTTCCAGCATTCCATGGAAATACAAATTCCCTAATTTTTCCATGACAGTTTAGTTAAAATTTGAAGATCATCATTTTGACCTTTATCTTTCTTTGCTTATTCCTTTCTCGCCTTGGGTCCATGGTATGGACATAAGGCATGGAAGTCGGCCTACTGGAGTTGACAAACAAAATTCCTTGATTTTTCCCCTGATTTGACAGACTTTTCTCAAATTTCCTGACTGAAAAATGCTGGGAGAAGTCATTTTCAAAGTTTTCTCTGAATTCAAGGTTGGCTGGAAACCCTGATAGTAGGTGACATACTTCCTTACCTGATAATAATACTGGTACTATTGATCCCAATGCCTCTGGTGTGTCTGCTAACCATTCTGAGTAGGCACCTGGGGTGTGGATGATAATCACCAATACTAAAATGATGTACTTTTCTGTCTAAAAAGTTAACTTACTTTAGTTCCTGTGAACATTTCAACAATCTTGCTTCTTTCATTTTGAAAACACACATGTTCTTGGCTCTTTGTTCACTTTGATTGCTGATTTGCACACCAATATTTAATTTCTTTGCCGAATTGCACAGTAATGCATAAGTTTATCATACATTTTTATAATGTTTCAGGGGACATGTTGGTTAATTCAATTCTTTCACAGCCTTTCAATAAAACCATGAGTAAAATGGTCATTTCCTGTTACATTTTAAAAAAGATTCTGCAAAATCCAATCCAACACATTAATCCGTTGCCTCCGAGATTCTGAAAATCCCATAGGGTTAACACAGGGCACATCCGGTTCCCGTAGCCAAAAGGTTAGATTAAATTACTGATTGATATAATTTTGTGAATTTGATAAATAACTGAATAACTGAACTCAAATGGCAACAAGGAATTTCTCACTTCAATACAAAAAATATAAATAATTTTCATTCATTATTTATTCTTCTCTTTGATATTTTGTTGTAATTAGTAAAAAATAAGTCATTTTCGTAAGGATCAGTAGTCTTGTGTAATATGCTTTAATAACATATAGTAAATTACAAGATCAAATATATTTTCAACATTTTATTTCTTATGGGGTGGCAATTAATATTAGATACTCATACTTAGATTTTAAGAATGATACATAACCTGGGACATTTGGTGAATGCAAAGAGTAGCTGTTATGATGTCTTGACCTACTTTAAGAAAACTTCTCATTGCAGCCCCAAAATAATTCATCATGGAAGAAAAATCTACTAGGCAGATTATACTCACCTAGCATATAGAGGGCGGTAGACGCAAGTTTGACATGTGACATGTTGATCTGACCTATCAATCGAAGCAAGTTGGCAGCACACTGATCATCTCCATAATCACCCCCCTCAGCGATGGACCGGAATGCAAACAGGCAGGCTTCTACATGCTGTTTCCATAGAAACAAGGCAAAACAATGAAATTAAGTTTCAAACTTGGCAGCCCCATACCCTTACGCATGCATCTGCTTTCCAGACAAAAATTATTTAGATATGGCTCCGAATTCAGACGAAAGCCTTTAAAAATCATAAATTTATCGTATTCAGGAATGAAACCCTTAGACATGGTTCTGTATTTTAATCATTTAGGGACGATGGGCTTATACAGAAGCCCAGTACATCTCACACTTAGAAATGATTTTCTTCATTCTTATGGGTCATAATGTATACTTAATGGGACAGAGTCATTTGTAGACAACATAACCTTAGATTGAGTAAACATGTTAGCATATTTTCTTGGGTTTGTGGCAGCCAGTCATTTCTAAATGTGCCATGTTCTGGGCTTCTGTGCAAGCCTGTCGTCCCCAAGGGGTTAAAAAAAATTGTTAGACATGTGTACCTTTTCTTACAAAATGACCCCAAGAAATGGGCATGGATTTGAGCCTGGGGTTCCATACCCCAGTCCAAATCTAAATACCCCCCCCCAACCCCGAGTCCTAAATTTTCCCACTGGAGACTAAGAATAAGATATCACAGGCTGATAAATATGGAGACTATGTGTTCAGTGTGAACACACAATGGAGAATGTGATATCAAATCCTCTTCACTGGCGTAAATACTTTTATAAAAGATACCAAGTAACTATGACTGAATATGAATGGCTAATATACCACATCAAAGCAAATGATTATGCTATCTTTCCATGATATCAGTTTTATAATATCATTATAATAGATTCTGACAGATTTGAGATTGAATACCGGTTTTGTTTTTTGTGACTCATATCAGTCACAGATGGTTCACCACCACCCCAACCCTTACAGACACTGTTTAACATTGAGAAACTGTCAAACTTTTACATGTGACTTACATGATAGTGTTTGAATGGGCAAATAAATACCCAAGACAATAAAACTTACAATTATCAGAGCAGCCAACCTCTGCTGACCAAAAAACATACTGATCCATAGTAAAAATCATATTTTGAAGGCAAAAAACCCATATTTTTGTACAAAAATGGGTAAATTACACATATCAAGCATGCCAGTCAAATTTAAGAAAAAAACATATTTTCCATTTAGAAATCATATTTTGTTACTCTGATGATGAAAAAACATACTAAACATCGTAAAAATATATTAGTTGGCAGCTCTGAATTATGCTGTCACTAGCAAAATATACAGATATATATTGGCACATGAATTAATGTCCGTGGGATAAAAATTCTAATAACATATAGCTTTCTATGGTAGTAAACTGAAATAGTCGCTCATTGATTTACACTTTTTAAAATCACTCAATGATCGTTTTAAACCGCAGTTTTCTCAGGACTTCATTTCTAGAGCTTGTCACAGACAGGAGTACCATGGAGGATCAGGTAGCTCAGATTTTTTAAATTAGAGGTATAGTTGAATGATGTCTTTAATCCATCAATCAATGCAAATCACCTGCCAAGATGACTCTTGCTCCTGTATCCTTGTTAGTGATGCAAAGAGATGATTTAAGAGAGGATCCTTGAGGAGTGTATAGCAGTACATCTAGATGAAAGCAAAAAGACAAATTGATGGAAGGTATGGTATAGTTTGGGTTAATACAACAAAATTGTTCTCAATCTTTGAAAATGTATAACATTGTCAGTTCAAACATAAGAAAACAATACTGCCCCTTAACGAAAACTCTGTCCTACTTTGTCAACAAGAAGCTAGGAACAAAAGTGTCATGTCTCCAAAAAAAATAATTTGTGTCCATCATTTATATTGGTATCAATGCAATTTCACAGAATTTTGACATAGATATCTTTCAAAAGAATGGTTATTTCTTCTCCAAATTTTGCCTGAAGGTACAGCATGGATAGGAGGTTCCAAAAAAACAAATAACTCAAATTTGAGTAATTTGTCACTTCCTTCCTATTGCCACAGCAGGGCAGATTTTTTTGGGACATATCATGATTTATTTAATTGTCATCAAGCAGACATCACTATGCACATTAATTATTGCAAAACTATGTTACTATTATCATTATTTTCATCATTTTGTTATTATTATTATTACTACTATTATAAGCATACAACCAACTATAGGGGGAATCCAGACAATAGGGTTTATTCCGTCACAATAGGGCAGGAGGGTGTTAAGGCGAAAAAGGTGTTTGTTAAAGACACTATATAACACTGTGGAAGACCCGTTTAAAAAATTGTCGAACTTTGCTATCTGACATATCTGACAGTGTTTGAATGGACAAATAAACACCCTACAACACAAAAGTTTGGACAGTTATGCTGTCACTAGTAAAATATGTGCAGATAAAAATTGGCACATTAATTTTACATCAGCCGATAGGAAATTCTGCAACACAGCAGTCTATGGGGAAAAACTGGAATGGTCTCTCAATGATTTTCACTTTTTCGAAGCACTTAACGATCGTTTTAAACTGCAATTTTTTCACGGCTTCATTTTTAGACCATATCAGAGACACTGGTAGGATAGGGAATCATGTAGCTCAGATTTTTTTAAACTGGAAACATTGTTATACAATGTCTTTAAGGGGAATCGAAACAATACGCCAAGAACAAAAGAATTCGCCCGAAGGTTGCAATTAGAGTTATGATTATTATTATTACTATTATCATTATTATAATTATTATCATCATTATTATTATTACTACTACTGCTACTATTATCATCATCATCATTGCTATTATTATCATTATTATTGAGGTTTATAATTAGGAAGCATTTATCTTACCAGTGTATCTCCAATGTCTTGCCTGTAGCACCTGAATTGTTCTTTTTCTTCTGCAAGCACAAATAAATTATAAAAATTTGATTTTGTGAAATGAGATTACAAACAATATTACAACATATACATTAGCATCTAGGGACTCATGCATAAACTGCTGCATTTACTTGCAATTCCATAAACTGAATGCAGATCTTAACCCACAGGAGATTTCTAAATTTCACACATTTTCCTTAGACCCCAGCCCAAAATATCTCTTTCCAGGTCTGTAACAGGTTAAATAACTATATTCTGATTGATTCATAGTCATGTTGCAGCCCCATATTTAAATATTAACATTTTTTGTGTTAACCCTATGGAGATGAGTTGATTTCAATATCATATGTATTCTCCATAGATCCCACCCAGCATATCTCCTTTTTTAGTTTCCAACTAATTAAGTAAAATACCATGACCAAACCACTTGGTTAGAAACGAGTTATAAGCAAACAGAAAATAGTTTTGTTTTCACTTTCAATCCATGTATGAATGAAAGGTGTATATGGTTGCTTATTTGCTTTTATGCTATTTAGTTTAAAATTGTTGGAATTGATGTTACCAGTAGAATTTTATATTTAACTTTTGGCTTACAAATGTTGATACTGCAATCATGGGAGGATTATGGTAATAATCATTACAGCAATGATCATTTAATTGTAATGACAGTTTTCATAATTATCATAACCACCACAAGCACCACCACCACAAGCACCACCACTATCACCACCATCACCACCACCACCACACCACCACCACTACCATCAACACCATCACCACCACCACCACCACCACCACACCACCACCACTACCATCAACACCATCACCACCACCACCACCACCACCACACCACCACCACCTCCACCATCACACCACCACCACCACCATCACTACCACCACCATCACCACGACACCACCACCACCACCATCATCACCACCACCATCACCACCACCACCACCACCATCATCACAATCACCACCACCACTATTACAACCACCACAATCACCACCACCACCACCACCACCACCAACAACACCACCACTACCACCACCACCAAAACCACCATCACCACGACCACCACCATCATCACCACAAACACCATTACCACAAACACCATTACCACCAGTGCTGGAGTCGAGTCCACAAAATTTGAGTCAGAGTCCACAGTTAAATATTAAAATGAAATCTTGTCATTTCTTTTACATTGAGACTCGACATCGAGTCCACATCCACTACAAATTGGACTTGAGTCTGGACTCGACTACAACACTGATTACCATCACCATCATCATCATCAATAGCATACTTAGACATCATTACCACCATCATCATCATTGTTGTCATTGTCATCATCATCATCATCATCACCATCATCTTTTGCAAATGAGACAGGACATGTACCTTCTGACCAGCTATTGTACTCATCGTCGTCAGGATATTGCACTTTTCTCAGCATGACTTCAACGAGTTGCAGGAATACGGGGGCGTATGTTTGGACGTAGTCTTTGAGCTTGTCAGGTTCTACCGACACTATGTCGTCCTGTAAATTTCAAGACCAGGTGAAAACTACATGTATGATATCATTTGTAAAATAAACTATTACAGAAATGAATTAATCAAAAAACCCATTCAAGACTTCTACCCATTCAAAAAACTTTTTGAAATGTCTGAAAAACCAAACTTCTCCTTAAAAACATTAGTATTGTTCCACATTGTAGAGTTTCAATTTAAAAGCTTGTCAGACTTGATGTCTGAGTTACATGAACAACCATGGAATACAAACATTTGGGAAGTTATGTTACGACTGGCAAGATATGTACGGATAACAGCACATAAATAACACATCAGGCCAAGTCTTAATTATGACACAGTAATCTATGTGGGGAATGGGCACTGCAGAACTAGGTACTCATAGATTCTTACTTTTTTGAAAGCACTGATTATCATTTTGAAGTACTTTTTTTTAAGTGTTTTATTTTTAGACCTTACAGAGGTTTAGCACAGGAGATTAAGTAGCTGAGATTTGTAAAACTGGAAATGTGCTTAAATTATGCCTCAAAGGATCTTGGTTTGACATACTTGTAAGAGATACCAGAATCCAAATGGCATATTACTGATGGTTTCATCCACAGGATAGTGACCCGGTAGTGCTGTAAAACCCTGTAATTGAAATTGGACAAAAGAAAAGTTATGAAAATCAAATTATATACATTTAACTTGCTACACCATATTTGAAACTGTACACTTTTTTATGTAATGTTTAGCTCACACAAAAAAATGTTTTATAATCAGAAGTGAGGTTGCATCAATGCTGGCATGATATAACTTAAAATATCACCGAAGGCAATTAATACCCCCGCCCCATCACATCCCTGACTTATTGCCATATTATGCCGGTACCATGGCAACACAGTTTCTGGCACATTCAAAAAATATGTCTTGCACATCTTCACCACAAGACCAATGTTTGCGCCAAATTTCATGAGCATTGGTCAAAAACTTAGGATGTAGTTCGATCTGCAAGCTTTTACATGATCTTTTGCCAGAATATGTTGTTACATTTGGCAACTCAGTTTCCAACACATGCTAAAAATATGTCTTACACACCTTCACCCTAAGACCAAAAAGTGTGCCAAATCTCATGAGCATTGGTAAAAAACTGAGGAAGTAGTTCAGTCCGCAAGATTTTTACCTGATTTATTGCCATAATATGCCAGTACCATAGCTACGCAATTTCCAACACATTAAAAAAAAGTGTCTTGCACACTTTCAACCCAAGACCAATGTTTGTGCCAAATCTCATGAACATTGTTTGAAAACTGAGGAAGTACTTTGATCTGCAAGATTTGCAACGGCCCGACCACCCAACCATCCAACTATACGCTAATTACTATATACCCCCTTCAAACTTTGTTTGGCCGGGGTATAACAACTTCTGAAATTACACTTAAATGAAAGATACCAGTATTGCTGTGAACTCATTTACCTCAATATCAAACAGATTCTTTTATGGCTGAACATGTTATTGGATATCTTTGATATATAGTCTTGGAAGCTTCTTTGGACATACAGATAAGGATTAGATTTGTAAACTACTTTTTTTCTGAAAAAAGGATTGGTGCAATTTGGAATTTTTTCATGTTAATGATTGTTAATTAGTAGTGAAAATAAATTACCATAACCAATTCAAACAAGTGTCAATTTGGAATTTATCTGAGTGGAGACAGGAACCATCATGCAGGACTCTGGGAACTCTTGTTTTTGGTACGTGCTACCCAGGGGCCTTGGGAACATCCCTACGTTTTAATTTTCTAGGGCATGCTATGCCCCTACAAAAGAGTGAGCACCGGCTTACCATCAGCAGCAGAATCAACATATTCGCAGGAGAATTGGTATGTCATCATGCATTAGCACACAAGGCAACAAATATGAATTTACACTTGCAGCACAAGTTGGATCTTTCTGTTTAGCAGATATCTTTCGATATGAAATACTGTACAGAGAAACCTGTCTATAGTGATGATCCAAGGAAGACAAAAAAAATGTGGTCTCTCTAGACAGGTGGCAACTATTGACAGGTTTTTGAACACATAATTTGTCTCCAGGGGAATCAATTCCATGGCCACTATAGGCTAGTATAGGCAGTCTGGCTCCTATGGAGAGGTGGCCACTAAGACAGGCTTGACTGTACTTTCTATGAGACAAGACAATCACATCTTCCCTTACCAAGATTAGACTTGTGAACTCTAACGCATGCTGTTTATCTTCTCCTGTGCTCTCTACTACCACCTTGGTGTGATTCTCTCCCAGTGTGACGGCCAACCTGCACAGACCTTGCACAGTATCCTGTAAACAGAAGGCAAATATCTTTAAACAAGTAGTACCAAATTTTACTTGGACATGATGATATGAATGGGGTTTACATAATGATATTTCCTATCTGTTCCCTCTTTTGACGGACTTTGATGGAAAAGTTAAACTGCCTGCAGGTCCTAATGCATATGTAAAAGTGGAAAATTGTGTGCCTCTTAATTTGCTGTGTTTTGCATGTTTTTTAAAAGTGTTTTTAAATTACTGGATTTTTAAATCAACTGAGCAAGCAAGTAGCAGAAAAATGTAATTTATATTACAGTTTTACCTCACAATGTACACCTACCCACCTACAGATCAAAGATATTAAATAATATGACATATTAACAATTTGCATGAAACAAAGACAATAACAAAATGGACCTATTAGCCTACACAAATTCAGAACATCAACAATTTTTTTTCTCACTCATAGTCACACTACACATGCATTTGTTATAAATCACTCACCAAAGTATAAATAATATAAATTTAAAAAACAAGAGCGCCAGGGGGCACAACGCCCACTTGAGGTCTCGCAAACTCTCTATGGTGCTCATAGAAAAAAAACATCAATTATACATAATTTTGACCCTTGGAGCCTGATATCTGGGCACCAATGGAACCAGTCTAATAACATTGCATCCCCTTGCCAAATAGCTGATTTTGCCAAGTTAAGTTCTAAATTCTAACATCTAATTATATAAAAACAAGGCAATAGCCATAATGTGTCTGGCCCTAGTGTGTTAACATTAAAGACCTTATATGACCTGTGACCTACTTATGTGACCTTTGACCCCAATTTAACACTGAGGTCCCTATACATGCAGGGCATCTAATATCCACATTAGTTACAAATGGGCTGATACCGAACCTAGTAAAAAGTTACAGACTTATTCTATAATTTGACCTCATTTGACCTTTGACCTATATATGTGACCTTTGACCCTCGAATAACATTGAGGTCCCTGTTACATATCTACCATCCAAGTTTGGTTACAAATGGACCTGTGGTTAGCGAGTTACCTAGTTTTGGCCCTTATGGGCCCTGCCCCCTGTGCATCCATATGGGCCAGGTGTACCATTTCAGGAACCTTCCATCACCTCCCTCTAAGAATCATTTCTACCAAGTTTGGTCTAAATCCATCCACGTGCTTCAAAGAAAATGATATAAATGTGAATTAATTCCATAGGGCCCTCCCCCAAGATGTTGCCCCCTACCCCCCCCCCTTCCAGGTACCAAACAGGGCCACCCTGGGCATTGTCATGAGGAACAATAATTCATCACATATAGAGGTATCTACACCCACAGTGACTATTTCTCAGGGGCATATGGAACATCCCTACATTTTAATTTTTCTATGGCATGCTATTTAGTAACTATTTCTGGATATAGAGAAGAAAGATCTTTGAAAATTAACTACTTTTGGCCATTTATGGCCCTCCCCCTGGGTCCCTGGGGGGCCAGGGTTACCATTTGAGGACCCTTTGAATCCCCACCCCCTTTTAGGATCATTCCTGCCAAGTTTTGGCTAAATCCAATCATGGGTTTTCAAGAAGAAGATGAAAATGTGTAAAAGTTTACGCACAGCGCACGACGCTCGACACACAAGCGATCATCGCAATAGCTCACTTGAGCCTTCGGCTAAGGTGAGCTAAAAAAATCTTATTTTCTCGCTACTTTCATGCTGCACAAAATGTGTGAAAATATCTAACACCACAAAATTGTCCATGCTTACAGTATCCTTACCATATTTTTTTCTCTAACAGATGCACCTAACATCTCTTGTAGCTGTAAAACTTCACTTATTATATTTCTAACAATGCTTGGAAATCTGTAATATAAGTAAAGGAAGAAAAAACAGGCATCACATAACGACAACTACATAATTGGTGGAAACATGCTTGCTCTATATCATTCTCCATTAAATTTGAAAGTGCATAGTTACATGAAGACAAAAATTTCATATATGGTCAGATCAAACTCAATTTGAACTTCAATCTATTACCCACATTGAACCAAAAACATGGAATTCTCTTCCAAATATTTCACAAGCTCCGTTTTTATCATCTTTTAAAACACAATACAAACAATATTGTTACAACAGTACAGGTAATCCAATTTAGCGAATAATTAAGCAAAACTTGTGTACGTTTGTATATCTATTGTTCTTGTTTTTGTTTTGTATTTTTTTATTTGTCGTTGTATTGTAAAGTTCCATTTAGTACCCGAGTTTATATTTTTCTTTTGTTAGTTTTAAAAGGCGCTCAAAAACATACAGGTTTTTAACCTTCTTGGAGAGCCTCGCAAAATTACAGTAATTATATATATTTAATCTATGACATTTGTATTTTGATTTTCATTGCAAAATAAATGAATTGAATTGAATTTATAGTTACTTACTTGTCATGCTCTAAAACATACAGGTTTTTAACCTTCTTGGAGAGCCTCGCAAAATTACAGTAATTATATATATTTATATTTAATCTATGACATTTGTATTTTGATTTTCATTGCAAAATAAATAAATTGAATTGAATTGAATTTATAGTTACTTACTTGTCATGACATAACTATAATCACACAATTAAATATGTTGACTTTAACACAGAATTTTGTTCATTTATAGCAAATACATTAATTCAAGTAACATACATGATATTTGATGGGTGACCATATTTTTATATTTGTGAGTAAAATGTTTTGAATTTTTTTGGCTGACATGTTATGACATTTATGGGCTCTTCATCCCCTCTTTTACAGAATTCTGTTCCTGCCCTTTTGTGGAGGCAGTTTGAATCCTGTTCCAGCGTCTGTCTCCTTGGGAGAAACACTTCATCTGCAATACCCTTCTCCACCCAAGAGTACAAATGGGAACCTGAGAGGACCAGAAATCCTGTTGGAGGCAAAATTGGCTTAAGTACCTTAATGGTAGCTGAGCTAGGAATACTCCCCAGGGAGTGGAGGTGGTACGCACCTGCGCAGATGTGAGATGGTCCGATGATCAGGGATCAGGGAAGTTTTGAGAGAGTGTGCTTAAAGGCATTGATCTAAGACTAGAAATCACCAACTTTTTACTCACTTGTGAGCTGTGGGTTGAGAGACGACACTGATCATGGAATCCACGCAGTACTCAAAGAGATCTGGGTCCCTGATCAGCTGGAAGAGGAGGGAGATAAAGGACTCTACCTCGGTGAGGGGGACATTGAGTTGCATCCAGCTAGAGAAGCAGCGCAGGGCCTGGTGTCGGATGTGGGTGGGGGAGTCCCTCTGCTCCAGTAACGATTGCAGGAGGGGGAGAACTGATGGATGATGGAAGAGATCAGGGTAAAGGAAAAGTGACAGGTTACTTGCTGATGACCTACCAATTACAAAAGGCCACGACGCCATATTATACAGAGTTACAATCAATTTTACGATTAAAGGTAAATGACATGATTGGGGGTAATCATCAACTTGGGGTGAAACTATTCTAGAATCAAGTAAACTGTACAATGATTCGACTGTGAAAATGTTGTAGTCCAAAGTTGATTTGTCTTAAAATGACTTCCATCAGTATGCCTTGTGACAGACAAGTTTGTTGTGTAGCTTTCTGTTGTATTAATTGTTCTTGGGAAAACGAGAGAAATAACTAAACAAATTCAAAATAGATAATTGTTTATGTGAATAATAACATCGTATACTATGAAAACAAAACAAGCGCTTACCATGTCCCATTCCCTTCTCCAGTTCATGCCTCACAGTGTTCTTCCTGACCTGTGACATGGGAGCAGTGTGGAACTGAAAGGGAAGAAAAAGATAAAAGGGAAACAAGTATAAGGTTGACAGCAAGTGTACTGTATATGTTTGCCAGTTCACCTGTAAAGTGTATACACGTATCAGGGGTGTTTTGCTTTGTAAACTTGAATGTTCTGATTAACCAAGAGCACTGAAGCTGGTATTACAGAGCTTGAAAAAAGCCAATAACATGCCTGTAAGAACAAGCAAAATGTCTGTTTTATGCATAGGTTTCAAGCAGTCGCTTGATAGGGTGAAAAGTGCTACTTCCAGCATTATAGGTTCTGCACACGGATTTCAGAAATTGATTAAAGGGTACCAACACCCTGAAAATCAAATTTGTGTACAGTTAGAATACACAACAAATAACCACTAGACAATGTCATAGCTCGTGAAGTGATCATATTTTGAAAATAATAATCAAAACATTTTGGAACTCAGTTCCGCGCGTTCAATCTCAGTTCCGTAAACGCCGGTTATATGCGTGCGCGTTCTGGCTATACGCGCACGTTTTTACCAAAACTATCGGAGTTCAGGATCGATCTGTGTACGCAATACGCACACTGTGTGTCGCGTTCCTGATCAAAAAAACGTTGCGAAGTTTCAGCCAGTCTATCTCAAACACTTCATCCAAAAAAGTTGCTAAGTGTAAGACGTTTCGGTCGCAAACAGCAACCATTTCAAGGGTCGAGACTCCGCCGAAAGTGCGAACGCAATGATTGTCAGTCGGCTCGCTTGAGAAACTCGCGTGCACTTGCACACGCTCAACTCGGCTGTCGAGCTTACAGAAAGGCAATTGCCGCGGGCAATATTGAACATAAAATGGATGAAGAGAGAAGCCTGTATTGAAGGATGATAACATGGTTTTGGCATGAAAACATTTTTATGCCTATAATAGGGGCCTATGCTTCCTGTAGCTAAATGCGACAATCCGAGGCTATGGATTATTATTTGGAGGAAAGTCGGTCAAACCCACTGAGCGCTGCACGCCGCGTCGGTAAAACTTCGCCGGGTGGTGGGGTGGTAGATTGAACGGTTTCTGATCATTATTGCAGAATCTCGTCTTCTTCATGCAATATACGCGACACACGCCCGTCCTTTTGTTGCGGACTTTTTCTTTAATGACCGCTTTCAATACATGAAGTAATTTGCACATTTAACCTTTCAAGTTTATAGTACAGGTTGCTATAGGCCTATATGGCGACAATACAATTCCCGCCGCTACTTACGCAAAAATAGCAGAAACAGGATCCGGGTCTTTGGATAAAAAAAAATACCTGTTGACATTTTTTGCCATTAACACAGCGTCCATATTAAGACAATTCACTGCAAATTGTATATTCAAGTTCATAAAAAGGCGCAGGGAGTAGAACACTATATACCGTTTACCCACAATATAAACCGGTCCATAGGGCCTCATTATGTCACACTTTATTTTAACATCATAATTATGGAGCCGAATATTACCACTGACAATTAATTTCCAGTTGTAAAAGCAAG
>JZLH01S0105254.1:14471-24797 GCA_001188425.1 Eucidaris tribuloides | reverse complement strand
CTTACAAGCATTCCCAGTTTTTATACATATGGCCCATTGTCATCAAAGTAAATGTCTCCATTTATAGACAGGGTGCTTCTCTCTTTGAAAAATATCAAATTGGATGCATACAAAGGCCACATATTTCAGGGCGGGGGGGGGGGTGGCGGGGGTCGTGCTCCATTCAGAAAATCAAACCATATCAAAAGTTACTCAGAATTTAAAACTATAAACAACAGGTTCATAACCCAGTTTGTAATTACAGTTTGCATACATGCAGAAATGTCATTTGTACAAAGCTCGTGTAAGAAGACCTTTGGAAAACTGGACACCTCAATGTGAAAAAATCATGCATGCACACATGAGAAGCACACTCAAGAATAAACAAGTGAAAATATCTTTCTCAACAAAAAGTAAAAAATTAAAGCAATTAATGCAGCCCATCACTTGAAGAATGGTTGCTCTCAAATGACTCACTAGAAGAGCTATCCAGTCTTCAAAGATAGATGGTATTCTGGGGTCATTTGTTCTATTTACTAACTACAGTACCAAAGTGTGACATCGATCTGGTTCAGAAATATGTGTGGACAATGGTGGAACCAGGTGCAGCATGTCGCAGCTGGTTGTTTGAACAAATAGGAGAGCTTCTGTTCATAAGTTCATCTTTATTGTCCAGTAATTTTGAAATTTAGTGTGTTCACATTTCACAATACATGTATACATATATACAGTATACATATACAAAATATATAAACAAAGATATGAACATGAACAAACGTATAAGACAGGAAGACAGCAGTTTAAATTAATTTGGGTACAAATTTTTATACGATAAATGAATAACACTGGAGGTATAAAAGGTAGAAGTTGACAATAAGTGGACATCTGGGTTTGGAGTATTTAACAGTAGATATACTGAGTTGCACTGAGTTATGTGGAAAATAAATTTGAATTTGAATTTGAATTTGAATTTGAATTTATGGTTTGGCTATTGTCGCCACATATTTCCGAACCACTTTGACATATCACTTCTACTCTCTTTCACTCTCTGAAGTGGCTCATTGCAACTCTTTCTTGCTTCATCCAGTTCTTACACATGAGGTCTAACCTCTTCTGGGAGCACAGTGAGGAGTTCCAGCAGGGCTGAGCATCTGTGCATGGCGTCCAGGTGGGGCATCCCCGCCTGTTGGAAGGTCTCTATGATGTTCTGGACAGCATCGGGCCACACCTCCGGCATGGTGCTGAGAGCAAATGATGAAAGCTGGTTAGGTCGGGGGGGGGGGGCAGCAAGAAGATAAGAAAGAGGTTGTCAAGTGCAGCAATTATCAATAATAATAATAATAATTATAATGATATAAAAGTTATAAAGCGAAAAACAACTATTAGAATATATTCTAGCGCACTGCAAGAGCTCCTGATGTGCTTGGTCCATAATGGTAATTACATAAATAATAATACATACATGTTGTACAATTTTTTAAACATATTTAAATGCACATGAAAAAAATCATAACAAATCATTTGAGTTTTTTATTTTAATACCACGTATCAATCAATCAACTCACAGGAGAAACATAAACTATTTCTGGTTATTCAAGTCTGCTAGAACTAAAAGCAAAGTACTTTTAGTTCATCTAGTGTAAATTCATCATTCTGCTCCAAGCAGAAGGGCATTAACAGTCCGGCTGGCAGAAGGTCGTTAGCAAATGTTCTAAGCAGAAGGGTGTTAACAGTAAATTGCTTGTAACATGGCAACCATTGGCTCATTTCACAAGAAATCAAAGTATTGTGATCTTTTAGATCCTTCTTAGAGGCAATTTAATGTTAACACCCTTCTGCTTAGAGCATTGGCTAACGACCTACTGCCAGCTGGACTGTTAACACCCTTCTGCTTAGAGCATTTGCTATAAATGCCCTTCTGCCAGCCAGGCAACGAAATATATTCACTGGTTAACAATCTCAGTACCATCTTAACACAAATTCCACCGACTTCGCGTGAGATATTCTGAGTGCAGAACTTAAAGGCAAGGTTCACCCTGACATTAAGTTGGTTTTATCAAAAGTAGAACAGTGACAGAAACATATTAATGAAAGTTTGGCGAAAATCCATCAAAGAATAACAGAGTTATGGAGTTTTAAAATTTTAAATTTGTGACGTCACATGCGAGCAACTCCCCATATGTCATGTGATATAAATTCCATAAAATGTTGTTTTCTCAGAAATTTGAAAATGATTTTACCTGTGCATTCAATATGTTATCAGAAACATTATTTCACACATGCTTCTATAAAAAAAAACCCATTCATTTATCATGAACCAATAAAAAAAATGGCAATTTATGGAATTTATATTACATGGCACATTGGGAGCTGCTCGCATGTGACGTCACAAATTTAAAACTTTGAAACCTCATAACTCTGTTATTCTTTGGCGGATTTTCGCCAAACTTTCATTAATTTGTTTCTCTCATTGTTCTGCTTTTATTAAAACCAACTTGATGTCAGGGTGAACCTTGCCTTTAAAGGGGTTACCTTTACTCCCATCTAATCAGGAGCAACAATGAGTTGATACTTACTGCAACACATAATCTTGTAAGTACTATGCGAGCACCAAGGGCGGAGGAAAATATCTGCTGGAAGAGCTGTGTGCGTAGAACTTCATACTGCTCTGAAGGAACCTCTGGCCTGGAATAATGGGATATAAAATGTGGTGACTCTTGATGAGTATGGTTGGTTGGATTGGGTGCAAGCACCCAACTGTGCAAAGTGATAGGCTACAAAAACTGGCACAACGGTGTTTATTCAACAGAGAACCACTTTGTATCTTGTTTACTAACCTCTCCCCTTCCCCGTCCATCATTCAGAAAAAACTTCAAGAGTTAACAGTAGATGTTTTTAACAAGATTAATTCAACTGCTGTCAACGGGTACGCAACCACCCTCTCTCACCAATTCTGGCCCAGGAAATTCAGATCGAAGACAATACAGGGCTCGACAGTAGCACTTGCCTGCTTGCCCAGGCAAGTAAATTTGCTTTTGGGCAAATTAAAATTTAAGGAAATTAATTTTATTTGCCTGAATGGGCAAGTAAAAATGTTCCATTGTCAAATCAAGAGCGTATTCTTTTTTTTAATTCAGTTTCAGTTTTGAGCAACTTTTCATTATAAGTAGAATCTGTAAAAGCACATTCAACAAGGTACTGTCTCTCAAGTAACACAATTGGCACACATTTTGTTCACCTGGACAAATAAACATTTTATTCAGGCAACTAAATGAATGAAAACAAAAAAGTTTACTTGCCCAATTGGGCAACCAGTGAAAAAGATTAGTGTGGAGCTCTGTAGTATACCACTTCTTATACCACCTGTTATTTATAAATGACAAATGTATGGCATGGTTTGCCTTTGCCACATACAGTATGGGATCAAATTAGAGTTACATGCTTGACTATACACTTTTGTACACATTCCTTAATTCAACTTGAATGTGACCTTTGACCTCTTTTAATTTCCAAGAATTTTTCAATATTTGTAAACTTTCTCAACAAACCATATCACCATTAACCCGTAATAGCCTGTGAGAGGGGGACAAATAGCCCCCTCCCCCTTGACATTTTTTGTAACTCAAAAAGAGCTTGCGCTGAAATTTCATGACATTTTTATTTTAAAAGTCCGACCAAAACTTGCTCAGAAATGTGACTTCATTGTATGATTTCAATGCAATTTGTATTTTCAGCCAAAATTTTAAAATGTGTGATTATTTTTGCCTTTATTGATTAAAGTCAATTAATTTATGGTGTTTTCATCTTAACAGTGTTGAAGACAAAATTTCAATAATTTAAAAAAATATAAAAAGTCAAAAAACAAGAAAGCATACATCAATGCAGCTTTCTGTTAATCAACCACCACATAAACATCTAGCGCTAAATAGTACTCACCAGCTGCGAGAAATTTTGTTATGAAGTACACTGGCTCCAAAATACTGAACTTCAGGTGCCTGCAAAAAGACAAAAAGCAAGACAGTCTAACTTTTTATGTGTTGAATTAATTATGAGGAGATAACAATGATGATTCTTATTTTTACATTTTCTTTAAATCTTGCTTTCCTTATTGCACCATTGACACTGGTAATTGTTCTATATATGTTGCTTTAAAGCATTATGGCCATTTGTTAGCTTTTCTAGTGCAAATGCAGCAGAAAAAACTAATTATTATGATTAATGAATATAATTGTATGAATGTTGCGTGCCAAGGGTAAACATAGTGTGCTGAAGACCGTCACCAGCTTGCCCAAGTATAACCTCAACACGCTATTGATGGCACACTGGTTCGCTGAAAAAACAATCATTTTTAGATCACTCTTCTCAATTCTAAATTTTAGCATCACTTAATATAGTTTTTTTTTCAAATGAAAGACTGTTGAACTTACTAAATATTATTAAATTGATTTGTATCAGTTAAATTTGAATTTTTAGAGAAAAATCAAATTGATGTAATTTATTATTTATTATTTAATAACTTGTTGATTATTTACTACAGTTACTATTCATGTATAAATGTGTTCATGTTCTCATTCATTCATTCCCATTGTTGTTATTTTTATATATTTATTTACATGTACTTAGTTAATTATTTACTACAGTCACTATTCATACAAATTTGTTCGTGTTCTCATTCATTTACATGTATTCATTTCCATTGTTGTTATTTTTATTTGTTTATTTACTCGACACTTGATTATGAAGTTCTACATTTCATGAATCATGTAATTTTTCATTCATTTATTCATTCATTCATTGTTTACCTCGCTGCCAGAAAAGTTTAGCTCTGACCCAGGGGCTGCTCTAGGGTTAAATCTGAGGGAGGGGGAGGCGAAATCCGTCAGCAAAAACTTTGGCCCCAAAAATTTTTCTTGGGAGTTTACTCTGCCTAATTTCTCGGTTAAATTTACGCCAGTGACCAAAATTTATCCTTTCACAGCCAAAAAACAAACATCTCGAAAATCATGCAAAATCCCATGAATTTCATTAAGTCTGAAAAACAAGGGGGTTACCGCATCTTCCCCCACCCCCCCCCACCCCCAATAGCGCTACCCCTGCCCTGACTTCCTTAACATATATGTCTTAATTCTTTATTGAATCTACAACTTGAGGAAGGGTGCAAGTTAGAAAACATGTTTCAGGAATTCAGGATTTAAATCTCCAACCCTTATTGCCCAACTTGTCAATCTCCCTCACTCCCCTCCCAGTCAATTATGCCCCCCCCCCCCTCCCCTTCCTCCAGTTCACCCTTGCTCTACCACTGAGCTGTTCTATGTGATAAACCTCTTTACAATTTAAGATTGATTTGACTTCATCCTTATCACTTTAACCCCTTGGGGACGACGGGCTTGTACAGAAGCCCAGTACATTGCACACTCAGAGACGACGGGCTTCTACAGAAGCCTAGAAAATATATCAGAAATTTTGGTCGAACACTGGATCAACAGTAGAGTTTTATTGCTGAATGCATCTGTCCACATAATCACACTTTTTGGACACGTATACAGTAAGAAAATAAATGTTTTGTGAAGAATTTTATAAGAGAACATGGGTTTATGTTCCCTTCAAAGTCAACCACGTGAAAATCGCGTCGTCTCTCAATGAACAACAGCGCCCCGTAACATCGAGCCCAAGGGGTTAATACATTTTGCTGCTTAATCATGGGCTTAGTGCCAAAAACATGTGATTAAATTCACTCTACCCAACATACCTGATCACTGAAATATAACTACCTTTGGGAGGGTAAACAGAACGTATAATTTGCTTCTAATAAAGATATACCCCAAGGTAATTATGTAATCAAAGATGACTTAATAGATGCTGACCACATTCTATGCAGTCATTACCAATCATAACACAGCGTGTGATAGAGATGATTTCGTTTAAACTTACCATCTATCTGTACTCTACAATCAATTTTAAGCCAGTATTGCCCTAATCAAGTCAGACAGGGTACATAACACAATTAAGGTAGACTTTAGTTTAATAGACAATTTCCCCCCATGAGCTAACCATAATCACTGACCAAAGGAGCTTGTGTTAAAATTAGACGACTTCAATCACCTAGTACTGGGAATGCTCATACTGTAAATTACAGCTGACATCACTTGCATGGCATAGGTTTGGCTTCTATAAGCCAATGTTGCTGTAATGGAGACAGGCAAGTCACAAAATGCAATCAAGCGGATTTACAGCAACTTCCTTCTTCATGTGAAGAACTCAGTTAAGTTTGCCTAAATCACATAATAAGTGCCCATTACAGCTGCTTTTACAACTCTGTCATGATCGATTATCCTCCATTTACGTGGCCATAATAAAAATTGAATGTGTCTCCAAGTCCAGCAACACCATGAGATTCTGTGCACAGTGCATACAACCAGAGCTAGCTCAAGATACATAAGGGGCTATGGATGATGAGCCCCCGAAAAGGAAAATGGCCCCACTTAACCCATTGGACACAAGTTGATTTCAATATAACACTCAATCTTCACAGACCCCAACCTAAGATATCCTATTCTTAGTCTCCAGCAGTTTAATGTTCTTACAGGGGATAATTTTTTTTCCTGGTAATATTGAACAAGTACCGTATTTGCCGGTGTATAAACCGCACCCACGTATAAACTGCACCCCCGACTTTTCAGCCTCGCAAAAAAAAAACGTCCGATATGAATGCTGCTAATATTTAGTTCCGTATTATGGTCAAAAACGATGGTCGGACGTTCGTTTTTTGCCCATCAGACATGAATTCCGCTAATATTTAGTTCCGTATTATGGTCAAAACGATGGTCGGGAACTAAATATTAGTGGTATTAGCGGAATTCATGTCTGACTTGTAAAAAACGAACCCCCGACCATCGTTTTGATCATAAAACAGAACTATATATCAGCGGAATTCATGTCTGACTACTAAAAATCGAACCTCCGACCATCGTTTTGACCATAATACGGAACTAAATATTAGCGGAATTCATGTCTGACAGGTAAAAAACAAACCCCCGCCCATCGTTTTGACTATATGGAACTAAATATTAGCGGCAATCATGTCCACCTGTCAAAAACAAACCCCCACTTTTCAATTTAGCGACGTTCAGCCTCTTAGTGGGCTGCATCGCATCAGAGTGGGGACGCAACACGGGCGCATGCGGCATTTTATAAGAAGTGTGACAAACAAAATACTTTGTTTTTATTAGTTTTAATGGCAAGAACGATAAGCGAAGCAATTGCCATGTTAAAATATGATTATTACAGTTAATTATGTCGGTCATTTAAACGGATAGTTGCTTGTACCGGTGTATAAACCACACCCCCTATTTTCCGATTTTCCCCGACGGAAAATAAGTGTGGTTTATACACCGGCAATTATGGTAGAACGGTTACCACCCATAATCAAGTGATACAAACCTTCATGCAATGTTACCCCATTGACAGGGATGTAGTCAAGGCCAGCCTCAAGGCCACATTTTGCCGACCTTGGCCTTGGCCTCGGACCGAGTCACGTGTACAAAGTCTACGGGAACAATATTTTCCCAGCGGCCAGCGTGACTCAGAACGGCCGGCCTCGACTACATCCCTGCCCATTGAGAACGACTTCATTTGAGGATAACTTCATTTTGACATAAAATACAGTAACACCAGTTCTGCATTGGCCTCAGCCTGAGATGTACCTTGCACTGAATTGTCACTTTTATAGAAACACTGTACATAACAATTCTAAGATGAATTTAGAACAGTTTCCAAATTTATGTTATTTTGCGATGATTACATCACATGTGCACTTATTCCTTTTCCGTGACAAAACATGGGTGAAAGTGTCAAAATTGATGCCTTCAAACCGTTTTGAAGGCAGCACTAAGGTTATAAGGCAATTATTGCTACATGGATGTAGGAGTGCATTTCTATATAATTGCAGTATATTGATACAAACAAGGAAGGAGGTAATTAAGACACCAAAATAAAAGCTAGTAATTTTTTGTTGTCATAAACAATCATCGCAAGGAAACACTGTAAGTCCACGAGCTTCCACCTGTCTATATAATCATTTCTACGATTAAGTGTGTGACCTACAAAATATCCCTTAACATATAATACAAACATGAGTTTATTTATTGAACCTGTTTGCCATTTGGAAAAAAAATGTCATTGCAAGGATTTAGATCCAGACAGGAATTAAGGATGTCATTTTCACACCTTGTGAAGATGGGGATAATGTTCTAAATCTTCTAAGTCTTGGCTCAAGGCGCTGTGAAATTGTAGTGCATACTACCCCCCCCCCCCCTACGTTTGCAGGCATAAACCCTTGTCCGTCGTGCTACGCAAATCAGGGTCTGAACAATCTGTGCTGCAGACTAGTACATGTACTTCCATAGGGCCTGTGTTATAGCTGCTCCAGACATGCCCTAGCCAACAAGATTAGTCTTGGCTCAAGGTGCTGTGAAATTGTAGTGCCAAAATAAAGTCTGTGCCTGCAGACTACCCCCCCCCTCCCCCCATCAACAAATTAGTTGGGGATGATGCAGCACCCTCAGTACCCCAGCTCCCAAGGGCCTAGCATAAACTTGGAGACGGCAGAGTGGCATTCCCAGATATTGCTGGGGGGGGGGAGGATGTGGCAAAGCAGATCTGGGGACCACTGTCCTGTAATATAGTGTACTATATGTGTGCTGGATGGAACCTATCATATGACTTCATCTCTGAAGTTCCACTCTTTTTTATAATATACATGTAGTTTAATTCTCTTGAAAGGGGGAGACAATAAATGGAAAAGGTATGAGGTGTGACAAAGAAGAAACGAGACAGTGAGAGAAGCTCGAGAAACTCATCTGGACTCCCACCCAAGTGAACCACAAACTGCAGATTGATTCCACACTCTATGTTTGTGCAACCTCTAGTATCGTGATGGGGCATAGTTCGGGCGTGCCACTTAACTGGGGACCACTGTCCTGTAATATAGTGTACTATATGTGTGATGGATGGAACCTATCATATGACTTCATCTCTGAAGTTCCAGGAAGGGGCACAGAGTGAGATAGGTGAACAAAGTTACAGCAGAATGTTGATGACATGTTGGGCAACACAGTCATATGGACGGTGGGTCGATTGACATTGCGTAATGGGCGTGGCTGTCACAGTCTCGTTTCTCTTTTGTCACACCTCGTATACACCAGCTGTACTATATACTGGATATAGGCCACATGCTCAAAACCCTACAGTATCAGATTAATAGGAGGCAAGGCTGGCAAACTGGATGATGACAGGATGAAAGGGAAAGGGGTAAGGACCAGAAACACAAGGTTCTTACATGTATGTGCACATGTATATTACAGCATACACAAGTTCATTTGATTCCCTTGACAAAATATGATGATCAATCATGTCATGTTTCATGCATTGATCATTAGTTACATGAAAAAAAAATAATGATACATGTACCACATTTATGACGTCACGGGAAATGAATTGTTTGGAAGATTCAGATTAACTCTTGAACTCCTGACACAACATGATTACTTGGACTCCACCAGAAACTTGAGAGATTCAATACCCAATGGATTAAGATAAATGTGAAATAATAATCTCCAAAATAGATTTTGAGGGTTTACCATTCATCAACGTATGTTTATGAGACAGCCAGCTCCAAAGCATCATTGATGAACCTTCATATGATTATCTTATATAGGTGTGGAACATTATGACTATAAGAACACACAGACTGGGGAGCTTGGGAGAGAAATTGTCACCTCCTGTAAAGTTCCTACATGATCACTCAAAGTGATTGTCACATTTCATGAAAATGACACTATTTTAATTATTTTGTTGCTACATACATGTAGTTGTTTCTGTTGGTACGTTCACCACCCCCTTGAGAAAGTTCTAGGGAAGCCCCTAGTATAACCTTGTCACGTTTTAATGTTTCAGCCCTCAAATTTTGGAATAATCTCCCACTTACAACTGGAGAACACCAGGGGAAAAAATACACGGGGGCTAGGTGCGATTTTACCCCCGATATGGCAAAAGAGCCCCCATAAATTGCCATACATGTACATTGTACATTAGGTTCAATACAAGAGCATATCTGGAATGCACTGAAACAGGAAAAGTAGCCCTAGAAAAGATTTTGTTTTTTTCCTCTGGAGAACACCCAACACTTGACAATTTCAAAAAGCATCTTAAAACCTATCTCTCTTCACTGTAATTTTTGTTATATTTAAAGGGGAATGAAACTCAGACATCTCACTGAATTCAGAGAGTACAGAACAATACAAGATGGCAAATGGTGAAAGTTTGAACAAATTTGGTTGAACGGTTCAA
>JZLH01S0105254.1:2476-13117 GCA_001188425.1 Eucidaris tribuloides | reverse complement strand
GGTACGCAACCACCTCTCTCACAATTCTGGCCCAGGAAATTCAGAGTCGAAGACAATACAGGGCTCGACATAGCACTTGCCTGCTTGCAGCAAGTAAAATTTGCTTTTGGGCAAATTAAAATTTTAAGGAAATTAAATGTTTATTTGCCTGAATGGGCAAGAAAAATGTATCCATTGTCAAATCAAGAGCGTATTTTTTTTATTCAGATTTCCCAGTTTGAGCAACTTTCATGTATAAGTAGAATCCTTAAAAGCACATTCAACAAGGTACTGTCTCTCAAGTAACACAATGGCACACATTTTGTTCACCTTGGACAAATAAACATTTTATTCAGGCAACTAATATGAATGAAAACAAAAAAGTTTACTTTGCCCAATTGGCAACCAGTTTGAAAAAGATAGTGTGGAGCCTCTGTAGTAGACACTTCTTATACCACCCTGTTATTGTATAAATGACAAATTGTATGCATGGGTTTGCCTTTGACACATACAGGATGGGACAAATTAGAGTTACATGCTTTGATATACACTTGTGTACACATCTCCTTAATTCAACTGATTTGACCTTGACCTCTCTTTAATTTCCTAAAGAATTTTCAATATTTGTAAAACTTTTTCAACAAACCATATCACCATTACCCTATAGCCGTGAGAGGGGGACAATAGCCCCTCCCCCTGAATTTTTTGTACTCAGAAGAAGCTTGCGCTGAAATTTCATGACATTTTTATTTTAGAAAGTACCGACCATGAACTTGTCGAATGTGACTTCATTGTATTATGATTTCAATGCAATTTGTATTTTCAGCCAAAATTTTTAAATGTGTGATTATTTTGCCTTTAATTGATTAAGTCAATAAATTTATCGGTGTTTTTCACTTAACATGTTGAAGACAAAATATTCAATAATTTAAAAAAATTATAAAAGTCAAAAAAGCCAAGAAAGCATACATCAATGCAGCTTTCTGTTAATCAACCACCACATAAACAATCTAGCCTAAATAGTATCACCAGCTGCGAAAAATTTGTTATGACAGTACACTGGCTCAAAATACTGAAACTCAGCGTTGCCTGCAAAAAGACAAAAAGCAAGACGTTAAACTTTTATGTGTTGAATAATTGTATGAGAGATAACAATGCATGATTCTTATTTTACATTTCTTTTAAATTTCTTGCTTCCCTTATTCCACCATTACACTGTAATTGTTCTATATATGTCCTTTAAAGCATTATGGCCATTTGGTTAGCTTCTAGCTGTCAAATGCAGCAGAAAAAAGCTAATTATTATGATTAATGAATATTTTAATTGATATGTTAGCGTGCAGAGGTAGAACATAGTTGCTGAAGACCGCTCCACCGCCTGCCCAAAGTATAACCGCAACACCTATTTGATGGCACACATGGTTCGCTGAAAAACAATCATTCTAGATCACTGCTTCTCAATTTTCTAAAATTTAGCATCACTTAATATAGTTTTTTTTTCAATGAAGACTGTTGAACTTATCTAAATATCTATTAAATTGATTTGTATCGTAAATTTGATTTTTAGAGAAAAATCAAATTGATGTAATTTATTAGTTTTTAAATTTAATAACTTGTTTGATTATTTACACAGTTACTATTCAGTATAAATGTGTTCAGTCTATTCATTCATTCCAGTTTTTTATTTTTAGATATTTATCTTACATGACCTGATAATATTTACTACAGTCACTTATTCATACAAATTTGTTCGTTTTCAATTCATTTACATGTATCATTTCCATTGTTGTTTATTTTATTTGTTTATTACCACACTTTTGATTATAGCTTCTACATTTCATGAATCATGTAATTTTTCATCATCTTATAAAAACTCAATTCATTCATTGTTTACCTCGCTGCACAGAAAAAGTTTAGCTCGACCCAGGGCTCTAGGTTAAATCTGATGACCCGGAGGCCCGAATCCGTCAGCAAAAACTGTTGGCCCTAAAAATTTTCTAGCGAGTTACTCTGCCTATTCTCGGCTTCAAATTTACGCCAGTGACCAAAATTTATCCTTTTCACAGTCCAAAAAACAAAACATCTCGAAAAATCATGCCAAAATCCATGAATTTCATTAAGTCGTGGAACAGAAACAAGGGGGTTACCGCATCTTCCCCCCACCCCCCCCCACCCCATAGCGCTACCCTGCCCCTGACTTCCTTAACATATATGTCTTAATTCTTTATTTGAATCTCAACATTGAGGAAGGTTGCAAGTTAGAAAACATGTTTCCAGAATTCAGGATTAAATCTCAACCTTATTGCCCCCAACTCGTCAATCTTCCCTCACTCCCCTCCCAGGCATATTATGCCCCCCCCCCCCTCCCTTCCCCAGTTCACCCTTGCGTCTACCACTGAGCTGTTCTAATGTGATAACCTCTTTACAATTTAAGCATGATTTGACTTCATCCTTATCACTTAACCTTGGGGCGACGGGCTTGTACAGAAGCCAAGTACATCTGCACACTCAGAGACGAACCGGCTTCTACAGAAGCTAGAAAATTATCAGAAATTTGTTCGAACACTGGCATCAACAGTGAGAGTTTTATTGCTGAATGCTTGTCCACATAATCACACTTTATTGGACACGAGACAGTAGAATAAAATGTTTGTGAAGAATTTTATAAGAGAACATGGTTATGTCCCTTCAAAGTCAACCGACGTGGAAAAATCGCTTCGTCTCGTCAATGAACACCAGGCCCGTAACATCGAGCCAAGGGGTTAATACATTTTGCTGTTAATCATGCGGCTTAGTGCCAAAAAAAACATGCTGATTAAATTCACTCTAACCCAACATACTGATCACTGAAATATAACTACTTTTGGAGAAACAACGTATTAATGCCTAATAAAGATACTACGCCCAAGTAATTTATTGCTAATCAAAAAGAGATTAATAGAGCTGACACATTCTATGCAGTCATTACCAATCATTAACACAGCGTGTGATAGAGATGATTTCGTTTAAATCTTACCATCTACTTCTGTAGCTCTACAATCAATTTTAAGCCAGTATTGCCCTAATCAGTCAGACAGGTACATAAACACAATTAAGGTAGACTGTTACTTTAATAGACCATTTCCCCCCATGATCCTAACCATAGATCACTGACCAAAGGCGCTTGTGCTTAAAATTAGACGACTTCAATCACCCTAGTACTGGAATGTCATACTGTAATATTACAGCTGACATCCATTGATGATAGTTTGGCTTCTATAAGCCAACCAATGTTGCTGTTAATGGGGAGACAGGCAAGTACAAAATGCATTCAAGCGGATTTACGAGCAAACTTCCTTCTTATGTGAAGAACTCAGTTAAGATTGCCTAAATCACATAATAAGTGCCCATATACAGCTTGCTTTTACAACTCTGTCATGATCGATATCCTCCATTTATGCGCCATAATAAAAATTGTATGTGTCTCAATCCGCAACCACATGAGATTCTGGCCACAGGTGCATACAACAGAGCTAGCTTCAAGATACATAAGGGCGCGTATGATGATGAGCCCCGAAAAGGAAAAATGGCCCCACTTAACCAATTGCGACACAAGTTGATTTCAAATAAGAACACTCAATCTTCACAGACCCCAACCTAAGATATCCATTCTTAAGTCTCCAGCCAGTTTAAGTCTTACAGGGGATAATGTTTTTCTGGTAATATTGAACAAGTACCGTATTTGCCGCGTGTATAACCGCATCCTACTATTAAACTGCACCCCGACTTTTCAGCCTCGCAAAAACGTCATATGATGCTGCTAATATTTAGTTCCGTATTATGTCAAAAACGATGGTCGGACGTTCGTTTTTGCCCATCAACATGAAGTTCGCTAATATTTAGGTTCCGTATTATCGTCAAAACGATGGTCGCGGAACAAATATTGTGGGTATTAGCGCGATTCAGTCTGACTTGTAAAAAACGACCGCGCCATCGCTTTGATCATAAAATAGAACTATATATCACGGAATTCATGGGTCTGCTACTAAAAATCGACCTCCGACCACGTTTGACCATAATACAGCGAATAAATATTAGCGGAATCATGTCTGACAGGTAAAAAACAAACCCCCCGCATCGTTCTTGACTATATGCGAACTAAATATTAGCAAGGCAATCAGGCTTCCACCTGTCAAAAACAAAACCCCCACTTCAATTTCAGCGACGTTCCAGCCTCTTAGGGGCTGCATCGCATCAAGTGCGGAACACGGCGCAATGCCGCGCCATTTTATAAGAAGTGGACAAACAAAAGACTTTGTTTTTATTTTTTAATGGCAGAAACGATAAAGCAAGCCAATTGCCATGTTAAAATATGATTATTACAGTTAATTAGTCGGATCATTTTAGAACGTAAGTTGCTTGTACCTGTAATAAACCACACCCCTATTTTCGATTTTCCCCGACGGAAATAAGTGTGTTTATCACCGGGGCAATTATGGGTTAACGGTACACCATAATCAAGTGATACAAACTTACATGCAATGTTACCCCATTGACAGGGATGTCGTCAAAGGCAGTCCTCAAGGCCACATTTTGACGACCTTGGCTTGCTCGACGATCACGTGTACAAAGCTACTGGAACATAGTTTGCCAGCCGGCCAGCGTGACTTCAAACGGCGGGCGACTTTACATCATGCCCATTGAGAACGAGCTTCATTGTGTAACTCATTTTGACAAAATAAAATAACAGTAACACCAGATTCGCATTGGCCTCAGCCTGAGAGCTACTCTTGCCACTGAATATGTCACTTTTATAGACACACTGTACATAACAAGTCTAAGATGAAATTTAGAACAGTTTCCAAATTTATGTTATTTTGCGATGATTACATCAATGCACTTATTCTTTCCTGTGACAAAACATGGTGAGAAGTGTTCAAAATTGGATGCCTTCACAACCGTTTTGAAGCACACTAAGTTATAAGGGCAATTATTGCCTACAGGATGTAGGAGTGCATTTCTAATAATTGCAGTATATTGATACATAACAAGGAAGGAGGCTAATTAAGACACAAAATAAAGCTAGCTAATTTTTTCGTTGTCATAAACATCATTCGCAAGAAACACTGTAAGTCCACGAGCCTTCCACCTGTCTATATAATCGATTCTACGATAAGTGTGTACTACAAAAATATCCCTTAACATAAATACAAACTGAGTTATTTATGTGAACCTGTGCCATTTGGAAAAAAAATGTCATTGCAAGGATTTAGATCCAGACAGGCAATTAAAGGATGTCATTTTCACACTTTGTTGATAATGGGGATAATGTTCTAAGCTTCTAGAGTCTTGCGCCTCAGGCCGCTGTGAAATTTGTAGTGCATATACCCCCCCCCCCCTTAGTTTTTTTTTTTGCCAGCATAACCCTGTCCGTCGTGCT
Source organism: Eucidaris tribuloides (assembly GCA_001188425.1). Taxonomy (NCBI): domain Eukaryota; kingdom Metazoa; phylum Echinodermata; class Echinoidea; order Cidaroida; family Cidaridae; genus Eucidaris; species Eucidaris tribuloides. Next base: position 7,719 of record JZLH01S0105254.1, on the reverse strand, counting down.
ACGCAAATCACGGTGCTGAACAATCTGTGCTGCAACGTAATGTACTTTTCCCAAATATTAGGCCTTGTTATAGCGACCTCCAGCACATGCCCTACCAACAAGATTAGTCTGTGGCTCAAGGTGCTGAATGAATTGTATGCCAAAATAAGTCTGTGCTGCGCAGACTACCCCCCCCCCCCCATCAACAAATTAGTTGGGATGATGCCACACCCTCAGTACCCCAGCTCCAAGGGCCTAGCATGAAACTGGGAGACGGCAGAGTGCATTCCCAGATATTGCTGGGGGGGGAGGGATTGGCAAGCAGATCTGCGGGACCACTGTCCTTAATATAGTGTACTATATGTGTGTGGATGAACCTATCATAATACTTCATCTCTAAGTTCCACTTCTCCCTTTTTATAAAACATGTAGTTTAATTCCTTGAAAGGGGGAGACAATAAATGGCAAAAGTATAGCGTGTGACAAAGAAGAACAGAACAGTGAGAGAAGCTCTGAGAAAACTTCATCTGACTCCCCACCACATGAACCACAAACTGCAGATTGATTCCACATCCATAATGTTTGTGCCAACTCGCTAGTATAGTGATGGCCTATTCGGGACGGCCACTTACTGGGACCACTGTTCCTGTAATATAGTGTACTATAGTGTGATGGAGAAACGCCTATTCATATGACTTCATCTCTGAAGTTTCCAGAAGGGCACAGAGAGATACGTGAACAAATTTACAAGCCAAAGTTGAATGACAGTTGGCAACACCATCATTGGACGGTGGGCGATTGACATGCGTAATGGGCGTGGCTGTCACATCTCGTTTTGTCTCTTGTCACACCTCGTATTACACCAGCCATACTATATACTGGATATACCCACCATCTCAAACCCTACAGTATCAGATTAATATGAGGCAAGGCTGCAACTTGATATGACAGATGAAAGGGAAAAGGGGAAGCGACACGAAACACAAGTTCTACATGATTGCACATTAATCTACAGCACACAAGTCAATTAGATCTCCCTTGTACAACATATGTTATGGATCAATCATGTCATGTTTCAGATGGATCATTAGTTACATGAAAAAAAATAATGATACATGTAGCCACATTTATACGTCACAGGAATATGAATTTTGGAGATTTCAGATTAACTCTTGAACTCCTGACACAACATGATTAACCTTGGGACTCCACCCAGCAAACTTGAAGAGATTCAATACCCAATAGGACTTAAGATAAATTTACAATAATAAAACACTCCAAAATAGATTTGAAGGGTTTGACCATTCATCCAACGATATGTTTATGAGACAGCAGCTCCAAAGCCATCATTGATGAACCTTCATATGATTATCTTATATAGGTGTGGAACTATTATGACTATAAAACACACAACTGGCGAGCTTGGTGGAAGAAATTGTCACCTCCTGTGAAATTCGCTACATGATCACTCAAAGTGATTGATACATTTCATGAATATGTACCACTATTTTTTAATTATTTTGCTTGCTACACTACATGTAGTTTGTCTTGTGGTACGGTCTCACACCACCCTTGAGAATCAGTTCTAGATCAGCCCTCAGTAGTAAACCTGGTCACGTTTTAATAGTTTCAGCCTTCAAATTTTGGAAATAATCTCCCACCTTACAACTGCGGAACCGAGTCGGGAAAAATATACGACGGGTAGGTGCATTTTACCCCCGATATGGCAAAAGAGCCCCAAAATTGCCCAACCAGTGTACCATTGTACATTACGTCTCAATACAAGACGCATATCTGGAATGCACATGAAAACAAGGAAAAGTAGCCCTAGAAAAGATTTCTGTTTTTTTCCTGGAGAACACCCAACACTTGGACAATCATCAAAAAAGCATCTTAAAACCATATCTTCTTCACTTTAATTGTGTATATTTTAAAGGGAAATTGAAACTCAGACATTCAACTGATTGCAGAGGCTACAGAACAATACAAGATGGCAAATGCGGTGAAAGTTTGAACAAATTGTTGAACGGTTCAAGAGTTATGATGTTCAAAGTTTATCAATCATTGTTATGGAGGATCCTTAAATTGGCAACTCTACTCATCTTCAATGAAAGTGTGGAGAACTTCCCATTGGATTGCACAAATTTCAGTTAATTTTCTGCGTTTTCTGAAATAGTCAGTTGTAGAAAGTAATCTAAATTACTTTCTAGAAAAACAAATGTAGAATACACTTTTGTCCAGGACATACTTACACAACAAGCAGGAGCAAATACAGATATTTGTCTAAAAAGTAGAGAATAAGTGAAAATTTAGTGTACAAAACCAATGGAGAGTTCTCCACACTTTCATCTAAAAAGACTGGTAGAGTTGCCAATTTAACAATCCTCCATAACAAGGATCAAATAAACTTTGAACAAACATAACTCTTGAACCGTTCAACCAAATTTGTTCAAACTTTCATTGATTTCCTTCTTGTATTGTATTGTAATCTCTGAATACAGGAATGTGTCTGGGTTTAATTCCACTTTAATTCTATGTAAGTGCTATGGTACATTTGTGTATAGCACACATAAATGCTTATTATTATTATCATTATTATTATTATTATTATTATTATTATTATTATTATTATTATTATTATTATTATTATTATTATTATTATTATTATTATTATTATTATTATTATTATTATTATTATTATTATTATTATTATTATTATTATTATTATTATTATTATCACAATGGGCTTTGTGAGAAATTCCACAAAGTCTGTATGAATTCCCTGAAATTGGAAAATATCCTCTTTAAATAAAACACTTTCCTCTTAAGTTGATACAGTGCCCAAATTTCATTTAATCACTCACAAAAAAATGAATACACAGAATTTCAAACAGGAGCATAGTGCAACTTTTGTCTTATACAATTAACTCCATTGGAAGTGAAAATGTCAACAGCCTGACAGCACACACAATCTTGCATGTTAGTGAATCACTCTCTGATTTCTCTTCTTCACCCTCTTAATCTCTCTCCAACAACCAAAGTTCTACATCTGTAGGAGGATTTTCTTTTTAATGTTTTGGCAACACAAACTATATTACTCATTTCACAAGATTAAATTTTCTTATGAAAGTGCATTAAAGTTTATTATGAGTAGTTGCATACATGAATAAACATATCAACCTCAGTCCGTTCAACAGCTGAACTACGGTTTACATGCACATAGAGTGGATGGAATCCAGTACAAGCACCTGTCCACTCAAATCTCTACTTCCGTTCTTTGGGTGTGAACTAACCAACAAACTTGTATCACATTTTGAAACATTTTCCCAAATCACTCTGAGCTAGACATCCAACTGAATTCACACAGAATGCAACAAGAAATAGAAAAATGTCTTACTGTATTCAAAGGATTACAGGCATGTTGATTCAAATAAAGGATTTAAGTCAGTGATGGTTTGAAAACCAGTAAGAAAAGTATGAGGTGACAAAATTGATTACAATTTCATGCATGCAAATTATGGATTAGCATTTATTCATAGGTCTTGCAAAAGAAAGTTTGGTCATTATTATTCTCTTTATTTGATAAAAATATTCACCTAAGCAAGATTGGCTATCAAATGTACAAAAACAACACCTCTTTACATCGTCTTCTCATAGATCAAAGCATGAATTTAAAGAAAATCGACAAACCTAATTTACTTGTGCAAAATCAATGGACAGATGCTCACGTCTATGACTTGCACAAATTTATAATTTTCTTCATAAATCTGTCATAATTGATTTTTGAAACCACACAGATTTGTTTCACTAAATTTTGGCTTTCCTTAAATTTAAAAAAAAAGTCTTATTAGAGTGGAGCCTTCTTAAACCAAGCCAAGTTTTGATTACTCCCCATGCAGCAATTCCCTGCATCAACCACGTTTTACTTTGCTGTAATCAGCTCAAGAAAAAACAAGACATCCTTTTCCTTTTCTGTGCTATGTGTTATGCGCTATACAAGAACATGTTATTATTATTATTATTATTATAATTTATCCAGACAATGAAAATCCCTTTTTCCCAACGGCAGTATCAGAGGGCTCAATAAGAGATCATTTACATCCGAACTTCTTGACAGGCACACACACGATAATAACCAATCCTAAAACTATACAAGAAAACGAAGAGAAAGGGGGATGAACGCAAAAGAGAATCAATCTCAGACATCCCAGATGATACAGTCTGAAATGAAAATCTTTGCTTGGAAACAGTCCACACACATGTAGGTTTAATGCATTATGAGTAACTGCATCTCAATATTGTTGAATTTTATTTTCTACACTCCATTAAAAGTGTCTTGTAAGGGTTTTATCACTGCAATAATGTATCAGAACAAGTTACATCCAATTAGACCTGAAGACACAGGTTATAGGGCCTAGACCAAGTGAGTGTGGATGTACATGCAGGTTGCATTTGGATGAGAAGTAGTGGCCCTTGTCTATACAAGGACAGAAGTGACAACATCCTTGTCTGGGGTATGTACATAGCCACTAATGGACTGAAGCCATGAAAATGACCCTTGGCGTCTACACAAGACCAATGTTGGGAATGAATGAAAACAAGGGAGGAGTCATTTAAATGTAAATCCAGTCCAGTCATTTATCCATGATACCTTTATAGACCAGAGAGTGTCTCCCCGATGTACTGTACACATTTCCTGTCTAATGTTTGGTATGGAATTAACATTTCACATGTACAACATTTCAAGGCCGCAATTGTTGCTTCCGAAAATCCCCATCAGGTGCACGAATGTGGCGGCTTAAACAAACGGATCTCATTCGTTACTGGATGAGGGAGGAGGTAGAGAGGGGGAGGTGACCGCTAGAAAGTGCACCTTACCTTATTGTGGTCTAGAAGAGCCCAGGCAAACTGCCAAGCTTGTGGTGAACGCTGAGCCATCAGGAGCCACCGTTGCGCCGAGTCTTTCACATCAGAAGACGGATCATAATACAACTCGTGGATTGCCTGAGTAAAGGTTTGCACAAGAGGATACAGGGTAGAGAAAAACGGTTAACAAATTTGTCAGTGCTAGGATTTGTGCTTGTATGCCACACAAGTAAAATTCACATCACATCATATCCTGTTGTCTGTTTCTATTAAATCAAATGATTCTGCTGAAAAAAAAATTAAAATAATGTTACATTCTCCTTTTAAATTGCACAATATAGCTCAATGCTACCTCATCATTTTGCTCACTCTGTTCCCAAACTTGTGTCCTTTTATGT
>JZLH01S0105205.1:16122-31782 GCA_001188425.1 Eucidaris tribuloides | reverse complement strand
AAACAGTAGTAATATAAAATCAAATATCCTTCTTGTTACTCTTGAGTACTTGTACTTGACAGAAACATAGCATGTTACAAGGGCATCTCAGGACTTTTTCAGAACAGGAGATCTATAGGTCAGAAGAGGTACATATACATTATCTATATTATATATCAACACCCTACATTAAGTGGAATTACAATTACCATCTTACAGGACAATTTAATCTCGCATTGATAGGTTTACATGTATTACAGCAGTTTCACAAACCCTGTGGGGGAATTTTGCTAGATACACATCCCTCTGTCTCACAACATCAACAAACAGCAAGAACAACACCACCCCCAACAACACAAGAACCTCCCCCCCCCCTTGAAAAGAAAAAGAAAATCTTGCTATTCAAATTCTCAACAAACGATCATTTAGAAATTCATGAAATTAAGTGTCATTAGATTCTAAAACATATCTCACCTTATTTTGAATTTTCTGTCCCCTTTAAAACTACGGTAGTACACCATTATTACCCATCTTTCCAAATACATGTATACAGAGCTTATGGACACAACATCAAAACTTAATCATTCTAAGATGTAATCCCCATGACAAAATCCCAATTAGGAATCAAAAAAATAGAATGTACCTTCTGGCTTGTATTGTGCAGTAATTGTAACGGTCTGACCAGCCCCCTTCAACGCTAATGCTGCATCCTCATGAGTAGCACTGGAGAGATCTTTGCCATTTACCTGGAAGAAAAACAGAATTTGACTTTCTCAATCAAATTATATTGATGCATGAACATGTAACATACCACTGGGATAATTTCACACCACAAATGGTACTCTTTTAACTCTTTCAATAATTGTTCAAAGAAAAAAAGAGTAAAAATTAAACAGTAATGCTATTTGTTATTGCTTTTGTTTATAGAGAAAAGATAAACATCAGATTTTTTTTTCTACAAAAATGACATTTCATCACAGATTTTTTGTGAAATGGGAAAAATATGCACAATTTCTATTCGTTCACGGACATCCATTGCTCCTACATAAAGAACCTAAACCCTTGTTCTAGACCCTTGACAACTTTGTAATAAAACTTACGTATCCAGAAAGGAAATACTTGAAACTATACTCAAAAACTTGCTCAACGTGGTACTGTTTGAAGTGTGCAACATGCTAACACTTTGCCAATGAACACAAAAGAAAACAATGACATCACAGAAATAATACGATCATGAATTTGATTTTGTCATCCTAACACATTGAAAACAAACCAATTATGGGTGATCTTAACTACCTCACAATCACATCCAGATCCAGAGAGGTAAGTTATACTATGTGACTATAACAAATTATTATATTTAAACAAATTAATAAAAAAAGGCCAAAAAATAAATAACACCTTGAGTGTCCCAGTCAAACTCATTATCATTCCTTTGGGCTCAGAGTTTATTTTTTGTAGTATCTCCCCCTTGTCTTTGCATTCTTCATGAAATGGACACACTACAAATAAACTAGTTCAAGTGGAGATATTTAGGGCAACCATGCCTCTCAGTAAGATGAAACAGATTATCATTATCTTGTTGACCTTCCTTCTCCTATTCCAAATCACAAGCCTGTTATCAACCCCATCTCCCCCTTTAGCTCTCTTCTCCTGAAGCTACAACTTACCAATAAGATCTAATAGCCTCTCCTGAGCAAGCCACTAGATTTGTCTTCCTCCAAACCATAAGACTGTTATCATCCCCCCCCCCCGAATCTGTCCTGTTAAATCCACAAACTAACAATCAGATCTGGTCCCCTCCCCTTATTATGGTACCAAAATCTATCTCCCTCCTAATCACACATCCGTTATCACTCACCCATCTCGTCCCTGCCACCCCCTTCAGCTCTGTTCTCCTAAAGTCACCCAACTTGCTGATAAGATCTGGTCCCCTCTCATAACCATGCCACCAAGTCTATCTCCCTCCAAACGACATGCCTACAGTGTATTATCACCTCCTCCCCACAACCCCCACCCCCCCCCCTCCCTTCAGCTCTGTTCTCCTCCAGCCACCCAACTTACCGATAAGATCTGGTCCCCTCTCCTGAGAGCACCACTGAGGTCGGCCACACCCCCGGCCAAGATGAAGGAGATAAAGATGCCTTCCCCATCCTCTCCCCCGACGATGTTGAAGCCCAGACCGGTTGCTCCTTTATTTAGCACCACTGTTCTGGGATCCCTGCATTGTCAAATAATGAGATGTTATAACACACCACTTTTGACCCTGATCATTTCTTACTGTGTACATACATGTACATTATGCAGCCACTAGCTTGCATTGACTTAAAACTGGATATTCATATTAAAGTTCTAACACTATTGTTCAGAAAAATACTACACAGATTTAACTGTTCAAACACAAGCAAATACTAAACACTTTGAGCACATTAATGCATTCCACAAATGTAATTACTTGAAATTTTGGATTAACTAAATTTGATTTCCTTAAAAATAAGTCTTTAAACTACATTTAAACATATTTAATTGAATCATTTTTTTTTTAAATCACATGTACTATTTATCTACATATTCTTAATCTACATGTATTTTCTAAAAAATTCATTAATCACATTAAATTCTGATTACTCATCAAATGTTATGAAACTGCTGAATACTATTCATGTCAAGATCACTTTCTTCACCTTTGCTCATATTTCCTGATTCAACACACACACACACACACACAACAAAAAAACATTGACACTCTTGTAATCACATCTACAAAATATAAGGTAAATGACATGATTAGGGGTAGTCCTCAACGTTGGGGGGGGGGGGGAACTGGGAACTATTCAAGAATCAAGTAAATTGTACAAGGATTATACTGTGAAAATTTGGTAGTCAAAAGTTGACTCGTTCTAAAATAACTTCCATCAGTATGCCTTGTGACAGACAAATCTGTTGCGTAAGTTTCAATGAGATCTATTTGTATCAAGGCTCGAGAGGAACAAAATGCCAGATGTTCATGCTTGATTCAGCTTAAGTACACAAATTCAAGATAAATCCTTCCAGCCAGGCGATACACTCCAGCTGGTGTATCCATTGATATATCTTTCCACTAGTTTGGTTCGAGAGGCATTTTTTATTTTTCCCAATCATGTCATGCCCTTTAATGTAGGGCTCACATACCTCGGGAAACCATCATCATTCTGCACAAATATTTTTGGAGCATGTGCATTGTTGAATGCGTTGTGTGGTTGGGATTTCTGCACTTGGCCATAGGACGGAGGTTCGGTGTGGCCACTGTCTACCTGAAGCGTCGGCGAGGGCGGCATAACGCTTATTGGTGCTTCCTCGCTGACTTCGGGCTGTGTTGTGGCATAATCTGATGCAGAAATAGAATGACAATTGCCAAGAATTAAATATCTATTTATACAAGAAAGATTAACAGGAATTTCATGATCAAAACAAAAATCCATGAGTAAAATTTTGTGTACAAAACCAAGGGTGCGTTATCCACACTCTAAGGGGTGGAGCTGCCAATTTATGATCCGCCATAATAAGGATTAAATCAACTTTGAACATTCATAACTCTCACACAGTTCAGCAGAATTTACTTAAACTTTCACTAATTACTTTCTTGTATTGTTCTTTGTTTTCTGAATGTCTTAGTTTCATTTTTTAATGCTCATTTTTCAGTCTCCTAACAGTACTTCAACTAAACAGGCATCTATTCTGATCATTTTATAGTGCTTTGGGAAAGTGACTTGCCATATAGTCAGTCAGCTAGAGAGAATTCTCTATTAAAGGTAAATGACATGATTGGGAGTAGTCCTCAACTTGGGCTGAAACTACTCTAGAATCAAGTAAACTATGCAAGGATTCTCCTGTGAAAATCTTGTAGCCAAACGTTGACTCATTCTAAAATAAGCAATGTCAACATCACTCGTAACACGAAAACCTGCTGTGTGGCTCTCTATGGGGCTTATTTTTATCGTACCCGGCAAAAAATAAGATACTCCTATGTTTATGCTTGATTCTCCGTAAGTAAACAAATTACAGACAAATCCTCCCAGGTAGGAGATCCACTCCTGCTAGTGTATAGTTGGTATATGTTTCAACTCATTTGGTTCTTGAGGCATTTTCAAGTGTTCCCAATCATGTCACTAACCTTTAACAATTAGAGGCAGGAATAATGCATGTTGTTTGCAAAGATGTCCTGTACAATACACATCTGTATCTGTTGCCTTACCTGGAGGGGGTGAGGGTAGATCTACATGAGACACATCTGGGGGTGGGGACTGCTCGTCAGGTAATGGTGAAGGGGGCATCTGTGTCCCTGCCAGGAGGGTCGCATTCTTGATGACGGTAAGGTTCACATGATTGCTCGTTGCTTTCAGTACAGCCACTGCTTCTTCATGCGTGACCTCCATTAAGTTATTATCACCAACCTGTACAATGAAACATTCACAAAACTTTTTCAAGCTTCATACACAGTAATGCTGATATACTTTAGCAGAAGTTGCATAAGCTAATAGTCCATAAGATGAAGGTCCATTCAAGTTCCCCCTTTTTGACCAGTCAAAGTTTGTTTTTCCTCAGTCATAATGGATTCTGCTTTTGCAGAGTTGACTTTATAGGTTTTGATTTGACATGGCAAGATCTATCATGGAAAAATAAGAGGTATGTCTCTGCACCTCCCCCCCCCCCCCAATTCTATGACCAGCAATTAAAGATTGATTTCATGATTTGCAATTCCATCACTTCATTTCAGTATCAATACCAAATACTAGTTTAGTACTTACAAATAGCGTATTAAAAGTTTGACATCCATACATCATGAATTTGTTGTTTTATGAGAAAAACTAATACGATATGCTTTGTTCTTTCCGTGAGTTAAACTTTTGTGCAAATTCAGAACACGGTTATGTATACGTTCGCACGACCAGTGGAGCACACTGATTGGTTAAATGGCTAAACTCTGCATGACCTTCGGCTAATGGCTGATCGGACAATTTTGGAACGAAGCATCCAGTGCACATCACTGTGCAAATTTTGAAGTTTAAATGCCCAGATTTTCACCAAAACTACGCATTCTACCCAAAGGTTCTATGACAGGTGTTCATTTATACTAATCTTCACATTGTGAACGATTTGAGCTGATTTCATTCATTTTGCAGTTTTCTGGCGTGCAAGTCCTGTACTCTATCTTTAATGCTGATGCGCTAATATTTCTATTATGTGTTGATTACATTTCATACCTGAAATAACCTGTGACCTTTGACACACAGGCCGAATTCTAGCAGCACTTTCACCTACACCATACAAGCCACACTACGGGACTCAAATTACTCAAATTACTTTAATTAACAAATGAAATATACCCAATTATATTGTCTCTTTCTATATTTTTTCTTCTTACACATTGGGTGATTTCAAGTTTTGGATTAGTGTTATTGTTAGTGTTAATAGACGTCAAGAGCCGTTAAACCGAACTCCAACACTGTGACTCGGATAACGGCCACTAACGATTCTGTAATCGATAGCATAACACGAGTGTTAACACGAGCGTGACGTCACATCTCTTGTTCGACGAACATGAAAACCGTGGAAAACCTGAAGAAATGTTGTAATTTCTTTATGAAATTTAAACAATCGTACTACAAATGTAATACTGTCGAAAAGGCATGTACTTCCCCCTTAATTTCATGTATTTGACTTATTTCATTATGTCTTTGTTCTTTCACAATCTAAAATATTGTAGTTTTTCCATCGCGCTGCCATAGACATTACATGTACAACTGCGCGACCCAGCGAGGTAAGCCGAGACAGAAATAACACTAACACTAACAACGAACTTGAAATGGTGATTTTCTTAATCCCTAGGGTCTAGTGTTAGTGAATGGGACAAATGCATGTAAATCGCTAACACCAGCAACCCAGCTCGGTTCAGCAGACGATTTTCAACACGATCTATGACACCAACTTCCGGAACTGCGTCATAATTTCGGGGTCAACTCACTAACACGGATCGATTTCAAGTTTCGGATTAATGCTCGTGTTATTGTTAAGATAACACCAACACAAACACTAATCCAAAACTTGAAATCACCCATTGTGTTTTTGATTTGCACACAAACGATTTTTGCACAAATTTGATCCAACTAAAGAAAGATAGCAAAAATTGCGGTGTTCAAAATTCGGGAATCATACATTGTAAGGTTTTTTAAATAAACAATTGATAATTTGAAATTGGTCCAATGCTCAAGTTGTACTTGTACTAGTGGTCGAAGATTGCGTTTTTGAATTTGTAAGCATAGTTCAGGTCTGGCAGTCAGACTAGTTTAACCCGTTGGAGACGATTTGATTTCACTATAACACGCATTTTCCATAGACCTTAACACAACGGGTTAACCTATTGAAGACCAGAATAAGATATCTTGTTGATAGGTCTATGGGAAATGCATGTTTAAGCAAAATCAAACCTTCTTCATCGGGATAAGTTCAGTGAACATCATTACAGCAGTGCATTTTATCAAAATTTCATCAGTCTTAATTTACATGAAACCCGACTTTTCAGAGTACAGGCGTTTTGAGGTTTTACGTGAATCCTTACATTTAAATGATTTTAGCTTATTTGGTCGCTAAGATCATTTTAGGGTGAGCAAATCATGGACATATTCTTAAAAGAAGAGGAATACCTCCTCAGTGTGACTTACAGCAATGATCTTGTCTCCTACTTGCAGTCTACCATCTTGCTGTGCTGCACCACCATCAATGATCTTTGTGACGAAGATGCCATTATCCCCCGGCACGTGTTGATTGCCTAGACCTCCAGCGATGCTGAAACCAAGACCCTTGGTGCCCTTCACCAACTCAATCTGGATCGTCTTCCCCGTGGAGGCACTACGGGGCCATCTCCTTACAACCTGTTGGGGGGGGGGGTATTTGGGTGTGGGGGTGGGGAGAAGTAGCATGGGGGAGGGGAAGAGGGAAAAAGTAGGATGGGGAAAGTTAAGGGAATCCATGAAATGAAAAATAGTGGTGATTAACTCTTCATATTTCAAGCATTTTCAACGTGACATTAAGCAACTTTCGGAGTGCAGTGTCAACTTTTAACAGCTAGAGCTTTTATTCACACATGAATTATGGAGAAAAGTTTAGTGCACAAAAGTTGTACATTAACTTACATGTATACTCTTTCTAAAAAAGGTCAGTTTTATGACAATCTTGTCAAAATTTTAGAAGTTACTAAGGAACTTTAAAACCACTTTACTCAGGATCAGTTAATGTCCATTACACACATTTTTTCCCCTATTTCATCCAAAGTATGTGATAAATGTCAAATTTCTAGGAAAATATCTAATGTGAACTCAGAAATTTTTGTGAGTAACTATTCCTTTATTATACAAAGTATAATAACAAATAACATCACTGCGATACATTTTATTCTTTGAAACCATGCATGTACCAGTGAGTGTATTGTAGGTACATGAGCAGGAGCATGCAACATTGCTTCATTGTTAACAGCAAACACAATACACGTCACAAGCAGTATATTTGTGAGGGGACGAAAATAGAGCGTATAACCCCTACTTAATTACACCTTTGGCAGTAGAGTCCTTCAGAATCAATTAGCGATATCCTGCAGAGCCCAGGGACTAACCAGACAAATCAACAGGCCTAAGTCACGGCAGGTGGAAGGAATTAATAAAAGGTATTGTGGTATTATCTACCCTCAGTTACCCCCATCACACATACATCCACTGGAGCACAAATATTACATAATTGTGAGGACAGACCCTGAAGAAGATTATTCATCACATTAAAGTATGGATAGGTTGTGAGATATTTGATGCACCACGCATTACCCCGGGGTACCACGTTGTGAAGCACCCTCATGTCCAAAAGTGTATTTTCTTCAGTTATGATCACTGAGATCAGTGATTATGATGTAGAGGCTGTGCAATTGCACAGCCTAAAGACATTGTTAAACTTGCGAAACGTGGGGTGCGAAAATGAAGCTTAAGTTGTTGTTTTCACACTTCAAACATTACTTTTGCAGAGTTTTGTAACCCAGGGTACAGTGCTAAAAATAAAACAAACGATTCAACAAAATGGCAGATTTCTATTTGCTACCCCAGGGTACCATTTATGTTATCTTTTGTTGTTGTTGGTAGTGGGTTTTGGGCGTGGGGGTGGATAGTAAGAACAACTACCTGTTTTTCAAGCAGCTCTCAAAAATAATAAATTATTAATAATAAAATAATAAAAAATAGTATTTTCGCTTTTCAACTAACAAATATGTAATGCGCGAAATTGTATGTAACAGAGAAAATTTCAATTATAGTGATTTAGGGTACAACATTATTCCCAAATGCCCCACACCCCCACTAAAAAATAACCCAACTCCTTGTACCTTCAAAACAGAGCATCAAGATTAAACTTTGAAACTAGCAACACAATCGTTTTGTTCAGGTGAAATAACTAATTCTAGACTACATGGAATTCAACTCTTTGTTTCCATGGTTACCGCAGTCGCTACTTACCATGTGTACTGTGTTGCCCGCCCTCTTGAGTGCATCTACGGCAATCTGGTGTGAGACGCCAAGGATCTCTGTGTCGTTAACCTTTACGATGACATCATTTACTCTGCAGGAATACAATGCAAATTCACATGAAAAGAGATAATTTCATTCAGACTTGTTTCCATAGCAACACCAAATCAATGTAAAATCAAATTACTGAGCAGATGTCTGCTGAGAATGGTTCTCTGAATAGGAAAGTGAAAAACAAGACTAAATTTACACATTTTTTCCTTTTGTTTATAGTTTGGTTGAAATCATTTCCGCATACATTGGGACATTCTGATTGGTGTCCATCCCTGCAGGTGATAGACTGGTCCACCGACGCAAATCAATAAATTTCCACTATTTTTAACTAATTACAATATCAACGGGGAATTTCAGGCTGTTAGCAATTTCTTTGAATAGAAACAGAAACATCTCGGAAACACGTCAATGAAAGTTTAAGAAAAATTGAGCAAGTATAAATAAAGTTATTGATTTTTTACTATTCCTGTAATCACTACTAATTGGCAACACTGTACTGTTCTCCATGAGCATCCCTTCATTTGATTTGTACACAAAATACAAGTACATAATTCTTCATTGACACTTGACAGTTTATGATTGATGTACAGGTGTATGTAAGGTGTTGACTATTGTATCAAAAGTAAGATATATTGAGATCGATACTGACAGGGTTAATGGACTGCATAGAGCTGCAGTCAATATTTTTGTGTTATATCTCTTTAAGTTTCCATCATTGTTCCCATCTATCATACAGGTGTTCAGCTTTTGTGTTGTATTCCTGCAACGAGTAAATCACTGTGAATATACCTCGTTAATATCATTAAACGGAAGGGCTTATGAAATGACGATCGATTGGGCCTGGTCAGCTTGTTGTGTTTTGTTCTGTTTGGCTTTTTACAGGATGGAAACTAGCTATAATGATCAGAAATGATCATATGATCTACCAATAATTTATATTCCCCCGTTCCATCATATGATATTCTGGCTATGCCAAAAGAACGTCATGTGATGTGAAAAATTAAAGTGAAACAGCAGAATTTACTTTGGATAAGACTACTCTAAAATCAAGTACATCGTTCACGGCTTCTGCTGTCTAAACGTCATTATCAAATGTTCAGTAATTTTCAAACAATCACCATCAGTACTCTCTGTGACTTGCAAATTTGTTGTGTAGCTTTGTGATGAGATCAGTTTCTATCAGAGCGCAGAGCGCCAGATTAATTGACACTGGTAAACGAATGTTTGTTTCTCCTCAAGTAAACAAATTCAAGAAAAATCCTTCCAGCCAGTCCATCAACTCCAGCTGGTGTATATATTGATATATGTTTCAACTACATGTACTTCGTTTTTGAGGCATTTTTTATGTCACCGGCCTTTAAAGGGACAAGGTAGTTATAGGCTCTGTGTGTTGGAGGTGGGCTGACTTGGTCTAGCCCTGAATGCTAAACAAAACTATTTAAATCAACGATGTGGAGAAAGGGAGGTCGGAGGAAAGACAGCAAAGGTGGACGAGGAAGGAATCCAAACTTGGCAGTGTACATACTTGAGTCTTCCGTCAACTGCCGCTGCTCCCCCTGGAATAAGTTTGGTGATGTAGATGCTGGGGTCATCCCCTATGTGTGGGTTGTCGGTTCCGCCTGCGATACTGAAGCCTAAACCAGCACCTCCCTGAAATTTAGAAGATAAAACATTGAAAGATGAGTTGAGAGAAATATATGTAGAATGTAGTGATTTTTTAGAACACTTTCAAAGTACTGTGACCTAAACCAAAGTCAGGTTCGATAGCATCTTTTCACCCTTGTCATCAATTACAGAGGTCGCCGCTTTAATGGGTAACATTTGGCAAAACATTTTTTATGTTTCTTATTGAAATTTACTCCATTTAAAAGGGTACTCCTGTTAAATGGGTAAAAAATGCCTCACACATGCCTACTTCATAAAGTGGGGACTAATGTATCTACATGTATCTTTGTATGAGTTTATTTTATTATCAGTATTATTATCCTTATAATTATGTATTATTATTACTTTCACCTTAGGGGGAGTGATCTTGGTTAGTCCAATTTGAAAAGATAAGATAATCCAGCTAGCATTAGTAACTGAATAATTAACTAAAAATCATATCTCTTCAAAGCAAGTTCATTATAGGAATTAGTGACTGAATTCACTTCCACAAACCACTAATTTCAGAAAAATATTTAAAAATGACACTAATGGGATTCAGCATCATGAACCCGTTTGCCTACGAGATTCTTAAAATCCCATAGAGTTAACACAGGATACATCCGGTTCCCGTAGCCAACAGGTTAATATTAGGGAGTTTAAGATTGTGTGGACGTGAACCTCGTTCACGTTGACCGGAAGTGTGTGTCAACGCCGTTGACTGCTTCTGTTGACTACAGATAGATATCTTTAAGATTTAAGTTGACGGTGCAGTCAACGGATGACACCGCATGATCGTCGCACAGAATTCCTAGTAAAATCCATGCATGTAGCTCACATCGCGACTGGTTTGTCGTGGCTATGAAACCTTCATCAGCTTTCCGAATTGATAGTTTTTGCATTATTCTACTGTTGTTGGATGATGAAGATTTAATGTTGCTACACACGGTTTAAATAGGCCGGTGAATGCTTAAATTCAGATACAAACATGTCGTGTAGTATATCGTTAAAATATATACTTCAGGTTTACTGCGCCAGCGCGGGCTGTGTACATTCTTGCGGCAAACCAGTAAGTGTCTCAGTTTATCAAACTCTTATCCGAATTGAGAACGTATTCATTCTTGAAGCAGTCTATAATTACATTAAAAATTATGTTTTACCGATTCGGCACGCAATTGCGATATACCACCGTAAAGCAACATATGAGTTTGCTGTATATCGTATCAACAGAACCCGCAGGCTTCGCGTGCGGAAACCTTGGCACTCAGTTGTCGCACTAGCTGAATGTGCAATGCGCATGCTCAAAACAAGCACGGTGAACGCGTCGACCTGAATTTGGGTCGACGGTGAAATGGGGGGTGAACGCGTTCGAAAATCTGGAGGTGGACGTAGGGTGGACGTCGACGCATGCGCAGTGCTTGCAAACGACGTCAACCCTCGACGTTCACTAGGTCGACGTGGAAATCTTAAACTCCCTATTATCTGCATGACATACTCCATTCCTTTTACCATCATCATTACTATCACCATTATCATTATCTCTTTGCCATTACAGCATATTACTGCCATTTTCACATCATCCTCATCATTTCTCGGCCACCAGCAGCAAAGAGATTAACTGAATCGCTGCCACTGCCATGACTACCACCCCACAACAACCACCACCACCACTGTCATCATGAATATTACCATTGCCATCCTTATCTTCTCATATGCATCATCATCATCATCATCATCATCACCACCACCACCATTACCATTACCACCACCATTACCATTACCATCATCATCATCATCATCATCATCATCATCAACATCATCATCATCATCCTTACATCATTTTCCACCCATCTTTATCATTGATATCAATATTAATCTCTAATAATAACCATCATCATCATCTTGTTCTTTTCCAATATACTTCCAGTCAAACCTTGCAACTAACACTACATGTATGAGAAATTGCATACATA
The DNA here is from genome assembly GCA_001188425.1 of Eucidaris tribuloides. Lineage (NCBI taxonomy): Eukaryota > Metazoa > Echinodermata > Echinoidea > Cidaroida > Cidaridae > Eucidaris > Eucidaris tribuloides. Next base: position 19,592 of record JZLH01S0105205.1, on the reverse strand, counting down.
TATGCTAATACTGAAACTTGTGTTGTTGTGCTGTATCACTTTTAAATCCTACAAACAAAATGAATACAGCTTTTCATATCAGTATTTCCTTGGCAGTACATGTACTGTAAGTCACAATAATGAATCCGCTTTGGTTGGAAGTTGTTATTGACTACACCTCGTAGTGTTTCTGTTACTGAGAAGGAAGTGGGTGGCAGGTGGAACTTTGGTTGCAACAAGTCTGCGGACAATGAACGAGTCGAGGCATTATGGATCTCACAAAATATCTCACTCATATCTGGATCTAATAATGATGATTCTTTAAAGTACCACTGGGATTAAATGAAGTACAGCTTTTATTTGTAATGGTGTCCCATTCATTCTGCTACAATATTTCTATGATATATTTTAAACTGCCCTTTCTCTGAGCTATAAGTGAGTTATAGTAAATACAATTATCAGTCTTTGGAAGTTGTAAACTTGTGATTTCTAATTGCTCAACTCTATCTGCAACTTGATAACAGAAGTCACGACATATGAAATTAACAAATAAACAGGGCTCCTTTTTCTTAATTACAGTTGCCAGCATTTTCCCCAATGGAAGTTAAAAATTCCACCATCATCGCTTTGACCTACTGGTATTTCTTAGTTTTCCTACATGTATGTATTTCTTTCTGGCCTTAGCTTAGCCAAAAAAGTTGGACCACTGGACAATCAAAATTCTCTGATTTTCCCCGATTTGAGGGAGCTTTCTCAAATTCCTTAACTTTTCCCTGACTGGAAAAAGGAGAAGCCATTTTCCAATATAGTACAAGACATTGCTGCAAATGTATTCCATAATTCACGTTGACATATATTTTACAGATTTATGGAATTCACTTGCTCTATGATATGACTAGCTGTAGCAGAATAAAAGAGATACACTACAAGAAACTTAATAAGAAAATATATGACTAATATGATCTTACATGATACAGGATTATATTGTACAAATATCATGCACTAAATACAGTATCTTTACATCTCAAAAATCTGCAATAAGATAGGAGTACACCAGTGCTTTTGTTTGTTCACTCAAATACCCACGAGTCAAACTAATATCTTAGATAGAGCAAGTACAAAAGAATTTTCCACATAGCATTAGGCAGTGGACGTGTCTTACGATACTGAACGACAACTTCTTCGCACACTTCGGAAAATAAATTACCTCTGAAAGGATGTAATAAAGTAAAATAAAATATAGGGAGTAGAAATCCTGCAGCTTTAAAGCCACCTAATCAATGGGGAAAGTGCTCAATCAATACACACATAAAGGAGGCTACAGCTCACTCTGCAACCTTAACAGTTGCTGACATGAATATATCGGCATTATAAACATGGTAATAAAGCACGGAAAATTCCCTGAGTCACTAGCCTATGCATGCTGGTTACAGCTAATCTACAATTTGGGTAAGAATATGTACATGTAGCAGGTTGAAATTTAGAGTGTGGAGAGCTGGCAGTACTTGCCCTTTACAGCGAGAAATAAAAGGAAATTCTGGGAAAAATAGTAATAATTATAGTATACACATTTCTGGCTGTAAAAAGGATTTGTGTGAGTGGCACACCGCGTATATGCTACAGCAGTAATTTTTGAGAAATCTCCGGAAAACTGCTATGTTTTATTAACAACACAGAATTGCTTCATAGTATTTGATTTTCTAACCATTCAATTCTTTACGATGAACGAAGAAGAAAGGCAGGAGAGGAGGGAGGAGAAGGAAGAAGAAGAACGAAGGGGAAGAAGAAGTAAGAAGAAGAAGAAGAAGAAGAAGAAGAAGAAGAACCTCCAAAATTGTCGCTTAAAGATACATGTTAATAAAGTATAATACCCATTAATAGATGTTTGATTTGCTTTTCGATATCCACAGACCCTGTGAACGAGAATCTGCGTTCTATATCTTTGCAATGGTTAAATCATTGAAGACTAGACTCAAGATATCTCGTCCTAAGGTCTAGGGGATATGTGTGTTAAAGAAAAATCAAACCGTCTTCAACAGGTTAATAATTATAGACAGTACATGACCTATGAGAGAATAGTTATGAGTAATAATGTGATGAAGAAACAGCGAAAAATTGATGCAGTATTCATCCATGAAGTGATTGGATAATGTGACAGTAATGTTCTGTTAATAAAAGCATATTTTATTTTTAGCTACATAGCACAATGCTTATCTAGGCACCTCTCACTGTCTGCATCATCATATTATCAAGCAAGAGTTATCCCCTACCCCAACCAAAAAAAGAAAAAAAAGAAAAAAGAAAAAGACAAAAAGAAAAAAAGAAGAAGAAAAGAAAAAGCCTATACTCCTAGAATCTTACGTACATGTATGTCACCACTACAGTAGTTTTATAACACTTCTTTTGGCCCACAGATTAAAAGTGAAATTGTACATTTCCACAATGGCAACACATGAAATGTATGCTGTGAAAGCTATGTCTTTGTGTGGAATTTTCTTTGTAACACTTGAAGAACTGTGCATTACACATTGGCAATCTGTAGATTGCTTTTTAAAAATGTCATAGAGTGTACACAGTGATCAAAAGCAGAAACTAGGCCACCAAGCAAGGGAGATTTTCTTTCATTGGCTAGTATGGACTTTGACAATTCACATTTTGAGCAATGCAAAGCATTCTATAGAAATGTGTTTCATATTCTTATTCATTATTGTATGCATAATTTGAGAAAAATGCATCACACTTTCCTTTGCAAATATATATGGACTTTCAACATCTTTAGTTTGAGTGGTACAAAGTATTCAGTAGACACATGTTTCATTGTATGCATAATTGAGAAAAATGCATCACATTTTCCTTTGCAAATAGCCTTCATTTGCACACTTATCATATAAAATATGTCACTAAATTTTGTTTTTCTCCCCCAAAAAGCCATCTTTTCATGTCTGTACTCCACTTCATGATGTTCATACTAACAATGATTTGTAACGTATGCTTTTGTCTTTACTGTAAAGTGAGTACATTCAAGCACAAGCATTCAAGAAAATGATAACTTTGTAATATTTGTGTAAAAAACAACACGTAGAGCGTTGCTCCAAGCAAAATCACACTGTTGCCATATACCTATACCTATACCTATTCAAAAATTCATATCCTTTTTCCCACTTGTTGGATATTTCTTAATCTTTCTTTGATTAGGTACTCTGATTTTTCTGTTTCTCTTTAAAATATTTTGCTATCAGCCTGGTATTTTCCTTTAAATATGTGGCAATACTTAACCCATTGCCACCAAGATTCTGAGATTCTCATAGAGTTAGTACATGGTACATCTGGTTCATGTAGCCATCGGGTTAAGACAAGTTCTCGCTCTCCGTGGTTGAACTGACTGTAGCCTTTAAGGCACAAGCTTTGAAGATAAATGTCAGTCTAAGAAAATGAATAATAGACGACAACCAAAATGTCACCGGCTTCTGGACCACTTTTACTAAGATTAA
>JZLH01S0105205.1:0-12173 GCA_001188425.1 Eucidaris tribuloides | reverse complement strand
AAGTACGGGGGACGGTGATGGCTGTGAAAAACAAGAGAAAGGAGGTTCCATCAGTTAGAGTATAGTCACAGGTGGGCGTCGCCAAGCCAACTTTGCACAAACAGTGCCCTTTAGTACGAATTTGTTTACGCTGCGAGGAGAAAACAGATCGAACCAAGCTGAGCGCATCGGTGGAAGTGTCGACTGCTAAATGAGCCAAATCTGAAAATGACCGATCAGTCACATTTGGGGGATCCCTTATAGAAAATGAAGCTTGCGGCAAGCTTGTAACGAGCTTGTAATATGCTTGCCGCAAGCTTGTTGAGCTTGCCACAAGCTTAAAATAGATTGCATTGTTTTTTGCAAGCATTTTACTAACTTTGCGCAAGCTTGCGGAGTCAAATGCAAGCTAGTAAAGTTGCAGGCAAGCTTGCAACATTACACGCAAGTTGCAGAGTGATAAAAGCAAGCTTGCGATGCAATACAGTTTGCAGAGTCTGTGCACAAGCTTGCGACACCACATGCAAGCTTGCAGAGATAGTTCACGAGTTGCAAAATCACATAAGCTTGTGAGTTAGTGCCCAAGCTTGCAGAGTCATTTGCAAGCTTTAACAGGTTTGTGTATTTCATGTATTTAGAATAATATATTTATACACTATCTGTGCTAGATGCAGTATTCTGCTGAGTTAAAAACTACATGTATTTACAATGTATGATATGTAAATTAATTCATTTATCTCACAGTTGAGATTTATCATAAGAGGTTTTAAGGAAGAGTGTGATCAATCTGACCTTATCATGCAGATGTCAATCACATTTTTTTTTCAAATATATCCCACTAAAACCATATTTTTCTTACTGTGCGAAAACACTCCAGTTACCCGTAAACTGCTGCAGGCTCTTTAGTGGCCAAAAAGCTACATAAACTTTGTCTGGTTTCGTAAATTTACGTTGAATTAAAGTACAAATATAATAATATATGTTTAAACCATAATTAGTTTCATCCAACAAACAAAAATTGGAGTTTCATTATAATAAATTTAAGAGCTACAAATAATTTGATAATTTTTTAAAACATACAACATAAAAGTTAATATGTGGGACCACAGCAGCATTTTTTGACTTATCTTACGATAATACAAATAGTTTGAAATAAAAATGATGTATTTTGCCATCCTGTACGTTGGAGATATATTACATGTAGATAAGTGTTGTCAATTCAGTTCATCTAGTCCCCCACACATTAATATTTATACTTTCTGATGCATGATATTTAGACATACAGGGCTAATCAAGGAGCCCATTACCAGTTTATTCTCCATGAAATCCTAATGCTTAACAAATTATAGTTCCCCCTACCATGCATTGCACTGTATGCATGAGGTTCAAGTACAAAGACCTACAGGTCCTTATGTTTACTTAAGTTCTTACCTTCCCCGTTCTGGAGGTACAGTGTATGGCAGGAAGTTAATGTTTGCATAGACTTGATCTTGATAAGAGAACAAAGGATGTTTTCACATTAAATGACAGTAGCTTGGTCATTTGAAAACCTCTCATTCCACTATATACTGGCATGCAGTGAAGCTGTTGTACAATTTTCCTGTTCAACTTGCAAGTACAACAAGTGAAAGTTTTGAGGAGAGATTCCTGATTTTGTAGTTACCATCTTTTAGGGTAAGTCATATGTATTATTACTTGAAACACTTATAGAGGATATTAGTCAGCTTACCTTTTGTAGAGTAAATGATAGGATATATTTTAAGGAGAATCTGGAGTACTTGTTGATGATGGAAATAACCTTTCATCATAATTCCACACTTCATGGTTTCAGTGGAAGTATAATATGGAACTAACTTTACATGTAATAAATAGTTGCAGGATTGGCAGTTTTAGCAAGTGAAGTTTCCTTCAAAATAACCCTCAGTTGCCAATGGCACAATTAACATTGTCCATTATATATTGATTTCTGTGTTAGTACTTGTCAGCAGTGGGGATTTGTCTAACAGATATGTCCAAAACGAAGTGTCTGTTGTTTTGAGTGGGGATTCTTCTATTGTTTCCTGTACTATATACATCTGTTCAAAGAAGGTTTGAAAACAGTTTAAAGCTGATATCAAAAATTACATACATGCATGTTGCTCTGAAAGTACTTCAATCTTTATGTAATTGTGTGTGTCTCATTCATTCACAGCAAGAAGCATGCATGCAATTACAAATGAAAAAAAAACTGAAAATTCATATGTGAATAATCTACTTTGTTAGTGCGCGGAAATATGGAAATATTAATATTCTTCATCTGCTGCACTTTAGCTGATGCAGAATCAGGGGGCTTTGTACATGTATGTTGTTGAAAAAACTCCAAACATATGTGTTGTAATCAAGCCCATCAGATATTCATGTGAAGTACATTGAATGTGCATATGGTTAATGACATGTGTGAGAGTTGAAAGCTTGTGGCAGGCTTGTAGACAGGCTTGTATTGTGGGTATTAAGCTTGCAGGATTTCAAAATATCAAATTAGGACAAGACTATATTGACAAGCTTGCTTGCAATCTGCTGACTAGTGCATACTGTCGCAAGCTTGCAAGCTTGCATCAATCTTGTCCTGCAAGCTTGCAAGCTTGCATGCAATCTTGTCCTGCAAGCTTGCAGCTCATTTAAATATTTGAAACACGCAAACTCGCGTGCAAAGTTGCGTGCAAAGTTGCTCGCAAGCTTGTACACAGGCTTGCATACAAGCTTGCAACACAAGCTTGCAAACAAGCTTGCGTGAATTTCTATGAGGGATGTACCGTGGAGTTCTGGTTAATGTGTTTTCTCGCACCTTACCGGTAGTGGTTTGTCACAGAATGCAGAAAATCATATGTACAGAGTTTTGATTTCAGTTTTGAAGAAATGACAGCAATGCAATCATGATAGCTCATGTTTGAAACTGAAACTGAAATATCATTAATTTTTTGCACTGTAATAATTATCTACATGTAGCTATTGGGCCCAGACACACAAGGGAGGAAGTACTGCACATGTATGATTTCATGTCAGGAGTTTGTCACATGATAAATGTGTATGTTCAATAATAGAAGTACTAAAATGTAATATTAATTATTTATAAGAATAATGAAAATATAATCACTGTATGTTAAAGTATGATATATATTTGATAGAGACAATAAAATAGCCAATAGGTGTCATGCATGTAGGTCATGCAAGTGCAATCTTGAAATCACTCTTTCAGCTAAGTCTTGGATATGGGTTTATATTTGTGTGTGATTTGAGCAAAATTTATTTTTGAATTGTGGAATTCTGACTGAATCCTAGACCATTTTCCAAGTAAGTGTGTGTGTGTGTGTGTGTGTGTGTGTGTGTGTGTGTGTGTGTGTGTTGTTTGTGTGTGTGTGTGTGCATGTGTGTGGTGTTTTTTTTTTTTGGGGGGGGGGAGTGTGTACTAGATGTAGTTTTAAAAATGCTGTGCTTTCAAATGTGGAAAAATAGATACTGTAAAACCAGAAATATTCGCGAGCATTTAACTTTCGCGAATTTCGCGAGAAGGCAAGATTCGCGAAATTAAAATGCACGCGAAAGTTTGTGTATAGGCCTACACATCTTTTTTAATGTATTTACAAGACTTTGTACTGTACAAGTCAAGTTACTAACTTAGAGATATAGTGCGCAGTCACTTATGCTGGTCACAATGTACTTCTACATTTGATAAAACAATGTTTCAGAGGCATTAAAACAAATATTTTCTATACATTGTTGCAATAATTTTTTATTGAAACACCCAAATGCTTCTTCCGAGCAAATATTACTATATTTTATTTTTTTCATGGTCGGTGATTCGCGAAACTTTCATGCACGCGAAATTGCCGTCGGCTTCTATTCGCGAAAGTTTCATGTCGCGAAAGTATAGTGTTTTACAGTATGTAGAAGATAGAAAATTGCAAATATACTCCTTATACAGCAAAGCACATTTATCAAGTACATGAACATGGATGAATGATATACAGAGAATCTCACTCAACAAAAAGTTTTCCTAAATTGATGTTTTCTTTTTCCTGCCAGATTCAAACAATGATTCCAGTATCATTACATCTCACCAACTAATGAATACTGAAACATAAATTTGCCATTGATAAAATGAAATAGAATACCAGTAACGCAAGCAGAATTCAAATTACTGTACAACTACCTGATATATCTGTGCCTCATCCCTAGTGACAAATTGATCCTAACACAGATCAAAATAAATGTTGTAATCAACAACTTCTTGGTATTTTCATTGATTTCAAACCATTTTAATGAGACACTAGGAATAGAATGGTAGTGTTTTGTTTTGTACTGAACAGCTTCCTCAACTGTCAACATGCCCCATCCCCGTAGGGAACGCCCCTTTACATGCCCCTCATCAACGCAACGTGACCTGCATACGGGATGCTCCGTAACCGTGCTTCAATCGATCAGTGATCACGAGTCACGTCCCTAGCAGCGATAGACCGCGATACTCGCAGCACAGAGCTCTGCGGTGAACGCGCTGGATTATGTCAGCGGGTGAGGTAGCACTTGTAGGAAAACAATGCGACAAGCTGCGCCGGGGAGTTATGCGAAAGAGGTGAACATTTAAAATGAGGACCAAAATAAATCCCTTCACCGTAATAAAACGAGTGAGACAATAACTACACATGGCACGTACAGAACTACTAACTGCATATTTGATGACTTGTACATTACAGGCAACTACATGTACAGTAGCTTGGGCATGTCCCGGAAGATGTGTACTGTTTTAGGGAATTTGAAAAATCCAAGAGCTAACATCTACACTACATTTAAAGCCACAGCCTAACAATGACCACAGTTTAAAAAACATGTGAGCTACACTACATAATCCTCCATGCTCAAGGGTCTTTGATAAGGTCTAAAAAATTAACCCTGAAAAAATTGTATTTTAAATGATTATTTAACTGGTGATTAAAAAAAGTGAAAATCTACAGGTTGACTGGATTCACCAGCCCATTTCCTTACTGTGTGTAGATCGAGGGTATTTTGTACTCCACCCGAGCACTAATTGTTTATTCATTCATATCTTGCCAGTGGTAGCATAAATTTTTGAACTTTTGTATTTTAGGGTGTTTATTTGTCCATTCAAACAATACTATGTAGCTCAGATAGCAAAGTTTGACTTTTTTTTTAATTTGAAGCTCCACAATGTCAGCCTGTGTCTTTAAGGTATAGAAAATTAAATTTCCTTAAATTGCTCAGTGCTTTCAGTGCATGTTTAATTACTTTCGAGTCATGACCAATTACTAGCAATTAGTCCCTAACATTTCCAAGCAAAGAACTACTAGACAGAAATATGGACAAATAGATATTTTAGTTTAAAAAATGAGAATTTGTTCTAGATAATATGTAAACCCCCACAATTCATACAGGTACACTCTACTTCTCCTACTAAAACATTAAAGACACTATATAACACTGCGGAAGACCCGTTTAAAAAATCGTCAAAACTTTGCTATCTGACATATCTGACAGTGTTTGATTGGACAAATAAATACCCTAGAACACAAAAGTTTGGACAGTTATGCTGTCACTAGTACAATATGTGCAGATACAAATTGGCACATTAATTCTATATCAGCCGATAGGAAATTCTGCAACACAGCATTCTATGGAGAAAAGCTGGAATGGTCTCTCAGTGATTTTCACTTTTTTAAAGCATTTAATGATTGTTTTACACTGCAATTTTTTCAGGGCTTCATTTTTAGACCGTATCAAAGACACATGTAGCATGGAGAATCATGTAGCTCAGATCTTTTAAACTGGAAACATTGTTATACAATGCCTTTATGTTAATGTATTTATTCAGTATCTTATAGCCTTGTACCATATTTTCCCCCTTCAATAACAAATTACAGCCTCGACTCTGATAACATTCATACCACACCCTTGGGGGAATACAAAATACAAATAAGAATTACACTTCAAAAAGGAATAACAGATACATGTACAAAAAACACAGAAAAACACACAAAAAAGAAAGAAGAAAATGGCATAGTCCTGTTTTGCTTTTACTTGGGCGATGGGGATTTTAGTATAATTGAAAATGCATACAAAACAAGGCCATGTCACTGCACCCACTACACTTGAAGCATTAGGTTTATGCTACAATGATATCAGAGGGGAAAGTAAACAAGCATGTAATGGTTTTTGTCTCCTGAATATATTAATATTGTGTATTTGTGTTACTGAGTAACAAAACTGAACCAACATGTTTGTATAACCTATGATAAAATTGTAATAATAGCACTCTATTTTTATACATCTTCCTATAGTCTATGTCTGAATTCTTAAAGCCACGGGCTAACAATGACAACAGTTTTAAAATCTGCATAATCCTCCATGCTTCAAGTGTCTTTCATAATAGGTCTAAAAATGAAGCCCTGAAAAAACTGTTATTTCCAAATGATTATTTAGTGCTTTGAAAAAGTGAAAATTGACCGGATTCACCTGCCCATTTCCTCCCATAGACTTACTGCTTGTCAGATCGAGGCTATTTTGTACTCGGCCCGAGTACCAATTGTTTATTCATTCATATCTTGCCAGTAAAAGCATAAATTTCCAAACTTTTGTATTCTAGGGTGTTTATTTGTCCATTCAAACACTACTATGTAGCTCAGATAGCAGATTAAGTTTGACAATTTTTTTTAATTTGAAGCTCCACAATGTTAGCCTGCGTCTTTAATGCTGGAAGTCTGAGCACCAATATTTTCCACATGACATAGCTGTGTGATAAAACATTCCTTTCATCTTACAGCACTGCAACAACCCATGATATGTCTGTAATAAAGATGATACTCTCTTTTATTAGATTGAGAATTTTTGACTTCTCAAATAAGTCCTTAATATGAAACCCCCCCCCAAAAAAAAAACAACAACAGCAACCACACAAACAAACAAAAATAAAAACAAAAAATCAGGATCAAGTGTGTGGATGTTTATTAAAGTGATAGGCTAACATTGTGGAGCTTCAATTTAAAAAATTGTCAAACTTTGATATCTGAGCTACATAGTAGTTTTCAAATGGACACATAAACACCCTGGAATACAAAAGTTTGGAAAGCTACACTGCCAATGGCAAGTTATACATGAATAAATAATAAAAGTCGGGGCGAGTTTTATTAACCTAGGTGTACACACAGTAAGTCTATGGGAGGAAATGGGCAAGTAAATCTGGTCAACTTACGATTTTCACTTTTTTAAAGCACTAAATAATCATTTTGAGATACAATTTTTTCAGGGCTTCATTTTTAGACCTCATCAAAGACAATAGTAACATGGGGAATCATGCGGCTCAGATTTTTTTAACTGTGGTAAATGTTAGCCAATACCTTTAAAACTATAATCTGACAGTGAGAGTAAGGCAAGTCTTCTAATCTGGGAACTCACAATTTCAAGTTCATTTGAAACCAAAGTACTTTTACAACTTAAAATAAAATTATTTTCCAGATTATAGTCTACATTTTACATGTAAGAATGCTACATGTACATCATATGTGTGTGGTAGCAACTAGCAACAGGTCACAAAACTAATTTCTCAGAAATTACCAACAGTGCGAATTCACTGGCAAGTCTCTTGGAAAATAAAATTCATTTTCCAGGGTATGTGCTGCTCCAGAACTGATGGCAAGAAGTCAGAGGTACATACCAGGCAAGTCATTTATATAATTCATGTGCATGTTCTGATATACGGCTGGCCATATTACATGTATGCATTTACATTATGTGCAGCCAACATCTGTGACGTACAATCTACGATGTCGGTGAAAGGATGAGAAGTGAGGGCAGGAATAGAAAGCATACTGCAATGTATCTGAATAAATATTTGAAATGGTAGATTTCATAGACAAATATGCAATTCTCAAAACTGCAAAATGTAATCCTCGTTGCGAGACTGTCTGCATCTCCACGAGGAAGCAAGAGGATGGCAAGACGGACAGAAACATGAGCGCTTGGGGCAATGACTTAAAAAAAAATAATGATGATTGGGAACAAGTATTGATTTGAAAAGGTGGATGTTCGAGTTTAGGAACAAACATGACATGTGCTTTGTACACAATCAGATGATAAAAGACATTTGGTAGTGTGTGCTTTTGACCTTTTGTTTGTATGATGTGCGGGTTTTGATTTGAGTTTTAAAGTGCAGTTGGTACACTTTCATCTTTCAAAGATGAGGATACTGCAATACTGGGAGGAGGAAGTTATTATGGAAGTCCAATGACTGCCAAGAATGCAGTAATTGCTTGGGAAATAAATGTGAAATTTTGAAGTGGCTGGGGGATAATGACTGCAGATTTAGGTTAATGGAGATATACCTAACAGAAAGGATTTGCAAAGAAGAAGATGATGATGAAGATAATGATAAAGAAGATGATTGATGAGTCATAATTGTGGAGATGTGCACGATGATGATGATGATGATGAAGATGAAGATGAAGATGAAGATGAAGATGAAGATGAAGATGAAGATGGATGAGTCATAATTGTGGAGATGTGCACGATGATGATGATGATGATGAAGATGAAGATGAAGATGAAGATGAAGATGATGATGATGATGATGATGATGATGATGATGATGATGAGGAGGAGGAAGAGGAGGAGGAGGAGGGAGGAGGAGGAAGATGTTGTTCATCCACAGATACAATGTTAGGTTTGATGGTGGTCTTGGTGACAGGATTTTTACATTAGAGCAGCTAATAGAGAAAAGTAATGAAATAATGAGAAAGATTGAAATAAGAAATAAGAAGAAAAGATAAACTAAGAGAAAAAGAAATGACAAGACTATTCAACCATTTGTCAGCACCTGATATACATCGTCGAAATGATGTTGTGCAGGTATACCAACTTGACAGTTCTTAAAAGCACTGTTGCAGCTGCTATGAACAATGTAATAACACTCACACATCAAATGCAACATAATACACACATTCCGTCATCAAATTATGTGGCTCCACAAGCACTGTTGTGTAATATTGACACAAATCAGCTGAAACTACCCAAGTTATGTTTGATTTGGTGCATTCCTCCAACACAGTTGCATTATCGTCAAAGCCCAGAGCAGATACAATGAAACTCAACAATCGGCTAATAAAGGTGATGGTGCAATACAACAGTGCCAGTGAACTGTCAAATTGCAATGAATGCATTCACTCAGGAATATACAACAGAGTTGTTATCATTGAAAGATTGTGGGTTGATATCAACTGAAAAAATCTTGCTGATATCGCCACTTGTCAACAATAATATAAGTTGAATAAACCATTTAAACAAAGGTGCACACTTCACTTGCACCTTTGTTTTTTAACGGTTTACAACAAAATTTCCATCTTCTGTTACTATTGTCATATCGACAACACCATCACCAACAACTACTACTTGTACAATTTCTATGATTCTTCTTCTTATCATTATTAAAATAATATTGATCACTTATAATATATGTGTAGTGTGGTCTATGTAGTTTTCATGTCATGGGGAATCTGCAAAATTATAGGCCTATAGTGGCCAACATAATGGAATTTCTTTCAGTACATATATAAAGTACCCAATGAGTAGGGTATGTGCACAAAGTATACATCCATTGAACGAATAGGTCGTACGTCCATCACATACCTAGAATTATTTAGTAGTTCCTTGACAATTCAATTTCAGCTGTGTATACAACTGTGGTAGCAACATCATTAATATCTTCATCTCCCACTGACCTGTGTAATCACTGTGCCCTTGCATGATGTATGTTTATGCATGTTTGTACTCATGTGGGTATGTTTAGATGTAGATCGTTTGAATATGAATTTGCATACAATTAAATTCCTCAGAAAAATGCCACATTCTCAAAATTCATTTTTACAATTGAATCTCAGAGGTCTTCCCTACAACCCAAAATTCTGACAGACTGATGTTTTGAAATACATGTACTGAAGATTTAAATGCCTATACACTGTTGTCCCTACATGTAGGTCCAATGGAATGGAAGTTTGATCATGGACCTACTAACACATGTAGGTCCATAGTTCAATAGACTAAAAGACTTAAAATTTTCTATACACCGAAGACTGGATGAACAAAAGTTGAACATGTACCTATAGAACAAATTAATTTGATTTACGAAAAAGACTGGAAATTCTCTGTAAAATGAATTAGCCAAATTTGAGAAAGAAAAGATTCTTTCATAAAGTTGTCCTGGCCACTTTATAATTTGATTTGATGATTACAAAAATCAATTGTAGTTTGCAGCCACAAACCCTTGTCAGTCATGGTGCACAAAACAAGACGCTGAACAGTCTGTGCTTGAGACTACTACATTGTATGTACATCATCCTAGTTCAACACAAGTGTCACAATATAGAGTCTGGCTTGCAGACTAAACTTTAGTGATTGTTGCAGGTATTCCACTTATTGTACACCCCACTGCTGGAGAAATTATTTGCCAAATACATCTTAATAACTACTGCTCAGAACTGAATGGCAGTAAACTAACTTTGAATGTTTGATGTGATTATTTTACTACTGTTTGACACCCAAACTAGACATTTCCTCACCTTTACAGCAATTGGATCAAAAACCAAAACAAAACTTTCCCTAATATGAAACAATGAACAACTTCCTCAAAATTGGAAGGTGGACACCTATGCCTTATTTTACAGCACGGTAGGAAAATAACAGGAAATATGCCATTTGGAGTGCACAGAATATATAATAGCTAAAATGTTGATGGGAGGGTAATGGTTTAATCAGTGCGATAAATTAGTATGTCCTTTCAGTATTTTCTTGGTCTTCGATCACAATGACAACCTTAGAGAATCAAAATGGGGAGATAAACAATCCAAGCATTGTCAGATTTGAATTGTAAAGGACAAAAGTCATGAAATGGCAGCAAAAAATGGCAATATATGTTTGGGTTATTATTGCTCTAAATATGATGATACGAATTACAATGAGCAAACACAGTAGACACAGTAATTATTGGCAGATCCCATTAGGTGGCCTTACTTAAATCTACACAAGATCAACGGTCGCATTCATCGTCACAAATGGATGTTTTATTACGTTGGACAGGCTGTCAATCATGTCACATTGTTTCTATTAATTGGGAGCTTTTTGGTCTTGACGTCATACAATTTGTCAATGAATTGAATTGTCACACGTAGTAAATTTTATTAAATATATTTAACTTTTACCCTATTATACAGAGCCAGACAACTTTTTTTTTTCACAGACTGGGAAAGTCAGTTACTGTTGAACAAGACAGGGAGTGACTTTTGTGTAGTCTGGATTTATGTTTATATGAGGATATAAATGTGAGTTGGTTTAATTTCTGTGTATTTATTTTCACTCAGATTATAATCTGAAATTACACGTATATGTAAAACTAGGGGAAAAAAGACAGAGCCATTAACAACTACGATTGAATTCAACCACCCTTTGAAATGGCAGTGGAACCGTCCTGCTCATGGCAATGGCGAGTACAACACAATGCTGCAACAGCTAAAGAAAAATTCAAGACGACCTGAAATAACACACCTGAAATCGACACGACAGAGCTTTCTATCTTTTTAATCCATTTCTCCTTTTTCTTGCTCCTTTTTCAGCTGCTGTTAACAGAATCAACATATGCGGTTGCCATGGAAACTGGTGAAACCAGAGACTTGTATTGAGCTTTCATTTTCATTCTCCTTTGCCACTGTCTTGCTAAAGTGCTCTCTCTAACCTCATGAACTGCAGTAACATACATTACATGAGTGTATGTGCACAAAGACAAAATTACAACAATAAAAATCACCAAGTTACAGAGTCTGCTTAAAAACAATGATTGGTAATTTTTTATTATAAAAAAGATTTGATTTAATTCAGATATTTATTCATTTAAACCAATTATTGATTTCTTATAAGTTACATAATCAACCCCAAACACTGCCCCAATAAGTATGAAAATTGGTTGATTTCATAGAATTTGAATCAATTTATCATGTAAAAGATTTAAACCTTGATTTTTCAAAAAACAGATTATGGAATAAATCAAATCTTACTTTTAAAAAAAAAATTCCACCATTTTTGCCCAGTGGTCAATTTATATTAGTTTGTCTTTAAAAATTAAATAAATGATAAAAAAAACTCCTTGATTTAAATTGTAATCC
>JZLH01S0105158.1:0-11086 GCA_001188425.1 Eucidaris tribuloides | reverse complement strand
TGACCCGCAGTGCAAGAAATGGTTTTTAACATTTCAATTCTGAATTCGGCAACGTGGATGTAAAACTTTTGGGTACCGTTTCGAGCAAACTTGTGTTGTGCAGCAACAGGAGATGTAATTTTATATTGAATTTGGAGAGTAATTGCCTCTACCCACACACGGCAAATCAGTTATTCGCAATTATTGATTTTTATTTTTACGTTCTTGGCAGGAAGGTCGCATTGTAAAAACGTATTTTTTTTTCTCAGTCAGTGCAATCATGCACGTACACCGACTTTCACTGGTTAGTTCCACTTTGCATTGTAAAATATTTTATCGTTTTAATTGGGTAACAATTCGGCACGTCTGCACTCATATGACTGACATCCATACAACTGATAAAGATGTTCGTGCATGACGCTAAAGCGGATTTTCAGATTATCTACGAAAAGAAAATGGTGACAATTATCGTCATTTAGTCGCCTGGCGTGTCGAAGTCGAGCGAGTGAGCCTTTGGATTATGCATGACTTCACAAACATAAAAATAGACGCACATACTTGTTTACCAACCGTTGAGCGAGGTAACATAAACTCAGGACAATATCCCATTGCGACATTGCATTTAACACAAGTATTTAAAACACTGCCACCTTTGACAAAAGGACAGGATTTCGCATTGTTACGTTATGATATTCAGAAATCGACCGTGATTTCTCTCTTCTCTATCGAGGACGTCACTCAAGTGTAAGGGAATATCGGATTAAATAGCCGGAAGACGAGACAGTACTTATTAACCTTCTGATGAACACGGAAAAAAATCTTAACAATAATGTCACGATTATATTTTCAATGTCAGTGAATGTTGCGTGCGTGGCCTTATAGAGCATAATTTCGAATGACCACGATACGGTATTTGAGACGAACGAGCGACGAGCGTTTTCCGAAGACACGCTCACGGTTGGAATTGAGCTTGTGATGTAATATTATGACGTGCCAAGAAGGCCTTGCGAGTAAAAATACCATGCACACCGGTAGGCACGAGACTCGTGAGCCAGAACGCCGTGAGAGACGCACGTCCGTGAGGGTCAGGGAATTGCCTTTCTCGTGAAGACGGGATTGAGATGATGCGATCGGTAGAGGAGCATGTAGACATGCATTGATGTGCAAGGAGCATTTCATTTAACATCGATTCTTTCTTCAAACGCCATGCGGCCTCCGAGCATTTCTTGTATGAAACTAGCGGGTCTTGCTTAGAGTTGAAATATCCTTTTAGTAAATGGCACGTGTTGTTTCCACTCATTCGCATTCGTTTGGAGCTCATTAGTGTGCAATTTTTCAAGTGGGACGTACTGACCTAGTTCGGGTTGAATAAAGCAGTCTTCAACAGACATCAACGAATTACCGCTATTTGTGGTTGTGGTTTTAGGGCAAGCCAGTGTTTTTATCATCGGAAACGTGGAATTCAGTAATTGACGTTCTGTCAGTGAACTGCCGCAACTTTGTTTTTTGGCGCGTCAGACCAGACGATTAGCTCTGATGCATCATCAACAGGGCAACATGACCATAAGCATCTCGACGCCCGACCCCCAACCGACGGCCGGTGTCAGCGGCCTCGGGGACGCCCGCGACACCATCATCGCTACCTTCCTCGTCGTCTGCTGTTTCATCGCCTGCAAGAGTTCCTACGACTGTCTGCGACGATGGCGAGGCAAGGTCAACGTCGTCGTCATCGGTTGCGGCCCCGTGGGGCTCACCGCCGCGCTGATCGCCGTCCGCAGCGGCCGGGCGTCGAAGATCACCATCTTCGAGGAGAAGACGCGGTCGCAGCTGATGTCGCGACCGCACCAGATCGGGCTGGATCCCCGGTCGGTGGGGTTCCTTCGCAAACTGGGCATGGATTTCGATAACATGGAAGGGTGCTGGCATCAGGAGCGATTCTACACCAGAATTGGGATATTTCAGGAATACCTCCTCAGTCTGCTGCAGCAAATTACCGAACCTCGGATCGACATCCGGCTGGGCACTAAGGTAAGGATGATGTACATTCACTTTTGGGTAAGCATTTGCAAGGCATTTTTGACCCATTTAAAGACAGTAACCCCCCTATTAAGTGAGGTAAATGTTACCCATTCAACAGGAGTACTCCATTTAATGTTACCCCATTATGCGGAGACCACTGTATTATTATTTATAATACTTTCATTCCCTCACATGCCTCAGAGAATTCCAAGTGGGCAGGGTGGGCTCTCGTGGAAACTAATGTCATTCATTTACCTTAATGTATTCATTGATGTTTACATCATTTAGAGGTGCATAATACCCTTGACGATATATCGATAATCAAAAAACCTGTAACCACGTATTCATAACAACCTCTTTTTTTATTAAGCTCCAAAATAGATGATTTAGCCAACCAAATGCTGTCTGTCATCTTGGCGCTTCGATCCTGAAATTCCCTTTTTCCCTGACTGTCGTGACTGTGGTTGTGAGTGGTCATTTTATGATTATGTTACTATTTTTGCCAATAAAAAGACTTAACTATGAGTAATACAGAACAAACTCTAACGATCACATACAACGGACTTACAACAAACTATATACACAAACGTATAATTGTCAAATCCCATACAAAATGTAAACAATGTATTTTACAGTGATAATGAACGTCACGAAATGTGATAATGCCGGAATAGACGTGGATATAAATAGAAATTGAGGAAACGCTCATCTCTATAAATAGACATGTTAAACAAATGAGGCTTACTGAAAAAAACACACGGATATATTGATTGTACTGTAAGTGATTTGAGCAGGGAAATATTTCCGAACTTATAGTATAAGTACATGTACATGGCGTAGTGCGAAGTTTTCTGCATGCAAAGCTGATGAACTTGTGCATAAACTATAGATAAGATGGTATAACGTACCGTTCCGTAAAGCGTGACAATACAGATGGTATTTACTACAGTGGTGGTGATCTGGTCCCAGACGACCACAATGAATACCAGAAAACGTTCAATGAAAACGTGTTAAGAACAACAAAACTTTCGATGAGATCTTAAACCTCACACAATTCACAGGTAGGTGCTCTCATGCATTAGTACCTCATTCAGACATCTTTCGTTGAATAACTTCGAAGTCTTGAAAGGAACGATTGGCGAAAATGAACTGTTGTATTCGACAATCAGGTAATTGCGGAGACGCATCTTTTTGTCGCAACATTGATTTTCTTATGAGGTTAAGTCTAGGTTAACACCAGCAGAGTGTCGAATACGTCAGCAACTGAAGCTAATGGACACCATTGGGGATAACTCTGTCATTGTACATCTTCTTTGAAAGGTACTTGGGACGTGTGGGTATGTTTTCAGTTGAAAGCATTATCTGTGTTCTCAAGATTACTGCATGGGATTTGAAATCACCTTGTGTGTTACTAAATAAACCTACACAAAAATATGAAATTTCAATACCCTAGGGTAAGTTTAACACTAAAATAGTTACTTCAAATTTTACCAATACATGTATAACTTAAATACCAAAAGTGCTAACATTAACCACGTTTTGGTGTTTAAGGTGGTCAACACCACGGGTGTAAAATTTAACACCTAAGGTTTTGCTGTACATAACTCTACCATGTCATGTTATTTTCTATCATTAAATTAGCCTATACTTGAAACTTAATTGCTTATGATGTTAAGCAGCAGGCATTATTCTAAAACTTATTTTAATATAAATATACAGTCCCAGCATTAATTCGTATTACTGTTGGAAAGAAAAATCATAAACACAACATATCGTTTTATTTCTTCGAGTGTTTTGTTTGTCTGTTGTTTTCTTCGTCGAATCTGAAAAAGGCTTCATGTATGTTTACCCACAGGAATGACGTCTACCCCATGGTACTAATTTGAACGGAAGGTTTCATTTCCTGATATGAAATCTGTAGGTAGTTTGGATTTTGATGCGTCAAGCCGACCGTCGGTGCGAGCATTTGTATGTAATTTAATATTGCGAACTTGGGGTTATGAACTTTACATTGTCTGGCAGGCACAGTGCTCGTTTCGTAGAATTACTTGCGAAAAGCATTCATAAAATGGCTCAATTTTCAAAATCTCCCAGCAAGGAAATTCCTGGAAATCGTAGCATATGACATGTATGAAGATCTGATACGTGAAATGAAATGGCTATCCAACCTTTTGCTTACTTCCTGAAAGAACAAAAAATATACCTAAACAAAATCGAACTTGGCATCCCAGAGCTGAAAGTATGGAAGTAGTTGAAAAAGGTCACACCAAAGATCTATTTCACACGTACAATCCATATAGGGCCTACATTGTGTACAGCAGGATGTGCCTAGAATATAATACATTCCATCTGAATCCGTTTTCGGAAACAAAACAGGACGTTGGAGAAATGTTGTCACGTTGAAGTTCAATACCCGAACATTAGCCGTAAGCCTCATCTGTGAATATGGATGTGCTATGTTCTGGTACAAGGGATTTTCGAAGAAGAATGACATTTGCCCCTTTTGCGACGTGCATTAAACAGTGATTGGGAGGAATGAAAAAAATGCCCTGAGAGCCACATGAGTTAATACATAGGCCTATACAAATATAATGCACTGCCTATACTGTATACTCAGGTTTAAAGGAGTTAATGTCTTGAATTTGTTTAATTGAGGAGAAACAAGCATTAATCTACCAGTATTAAATTAATCCCCGGCCCTAATAGCAATTGATCCCATAAAAAAAACTACACAACAAATTTCACTATCAAATAATTTTCTGATAATTGCACACCAAAGACGAAAGGTATGACCATGAAATTTTCCCAACGGAAACCTTAACCAACATGCTTGATTCTCTAAGCATTGTGTCATGATTTGAGGATTACTTCCAATCCCACCATTTCCCTTTAAATCTCCTTTGTGAATATGGATGTGCAATGTTCTGGATTTTCGAGGAAGAATGACATTTCCCCCTTCAGCGACGTGCATTTAAGACTTAAAGTTGATATTCATAGGAAATTAAATTCAACAAATTTAGTTTACTTTATAATGTAATGAGTTATCTAAACATTTTATGCAGCTAAAATGCCATGAAAGTGTGTCAGCTTCGGGTTTTATGAAAATAAAATTGCGATAAATTGACCCTCTCTCATCTCCGAAACCGGCTACAGGAAAGGGCCTTTTTGTGTGACGTCACACCCGGGTGTACGCTACACGCAGCTCACGCGAAGACGGAGCTGCCATAACGCATACAGTTCATAGAGTGTGTGTCAGCTCATACTCCTCAAAACGCGCTTAATATTGTTTAATTGTTAATGTGCTGACTACATTTGTCCTCTTCCGTGGTAAAACATATCCTGATGTCATTATTTATGTCAGGGGCGGCGGAACGTATTTTCGTTTGGGGGGGGGCAAAGCCAAAAAATACGTCAAAAGGGGCATTGGCGCAAGCAGATATTTCACCATCAGATTAGGTGTTTGCTTGAAGATGCTGTTTAGCGGCAACTAACTCGAACCCAACCTTTTTTTTAAATGTTTTTCCGATTTGAAACATGAATCTATAGGCCTACACATAATCTGCGAGCGAGCGTAGCGAGCGAGCGGTTTGAGAAAATTTAGAAATGTTAAGTTGTAAACTCGCAATGGGTCTATTCTGGCGCTAATGACGCACTGATTTTTTTTTGAAGTTTTTAAATAGATAAAGAGCATCTGTCTATCTCAAACTTTTCTGCTTGAAGTAGCTGTTTCTTCAACGGTAATGTAACTTGAGCAAACCTTATGAGGGATTTCTGATCATTTAAACATGAAATATCTACCTCGCGAGCGAGCGTGGCGAGCGAGCGCTTTGGAAAAATTGGAAATTTTCAGATGTAAAATTCGCTTTGTGTCTATTCTGGCGTAATAACAGCACTGATTTTTTGTAGTATTTAAAAAAAAAATAGAGAACATCTGTCTAGATCAAACTTTCTGCTTGAAGTATCGTTTCTTCACGCGTAAGTAACTTGAGCAAAACACTTTTGAAGGGATTCAGATCATAAAACATGAAATATATATCTACCTCGCGAGCGAGCGTAGCGAGCGAGCGGTTTTGGAAAAATTTGAAAATTTTAAGTTGTAAAACTCGCTTTGTGTCTGTTCTGGCGCGCTAATTACATCTCAGAATTTTTGCAGTGTGTTAAAAAGATGAAGAATATCAACGAATCCATAAGAATCAATGAGCAAATACGTTAGTGAGGGCAGAGATGATAAACTAGTTTCGTTATAAATTACAAAGTCATGATGCACATTGGCGAATACTTGATAGTTCTGCTGAAAAAAAGGGCATCTTCTCCTTACGATGTGATTTCTTCGTTGAAGAGAAGAAAAGGCGACCGTAGGAAAGTTACCTCACGAAAAACACTGTTTTATCGCTTGAAGAGTATAAAAATAGGCATGTAATCACGAAAAAAATTGGAGAGGCCCAATTTTTGCAACACAGACGCTCTATAAGATGAGAGGCCAAATGCCCCTTCTAGGTACATAATGTGCCTCTTCCTTGCACAAAGTTTTTCTTTCTCTATTATGTGCCCCATCAGACAGTCAGAGGCATAAAATACATAAAATAAACAATAACAAAAAATAAAAGAAAAATCACTTCCAGTGACGAATGTGCGTATATAAAGGTTCACTGCACTCAGTATGGGTAAGATAAGGCACATTCAACTTAGAAAAAAGGCATTATTTGCTTTCAATTAAAATGGGGGGGATGGGGAAACAGTAGCATGGCAATAATTTTGCTACCACATGAGGGCATAAGCGGAGATGCTCAATGCCCTTTTTAGCACAAAATGCTTGTTGAATATAATTTACCTAATTATGTCTATTGTAGCTATACGTGCCCGTCAGGGGCAAAAAAAAAATAAACAGAATATAAAGAAGACATATATCGACAAAATGAGTAGACTAAAAAAGGCGTCATTTCTCGAAGGCACATTTCATTTGAAAAAGGGCATTTTTTTGCTACCAAAATTTGGGGGCAAGTGCCCCCCCCTGCCCCCCGGTTCGCCGCCCCTGATTTATGTCATTATGGCCACGGAAATGGGGACAATCTCGAAAAAATTCGTGTTTAACTCACCCGTGTGCGCGAGAGCTGTAGCCCTATTCATGGAAATAGCTTGAAAACAAACCCGACAAACCCTGAACTTAGAACTTGTGTTCGAACTAAATTAACGTTACTCTTGTAGAATCATGTTCCGAGGTAGAATTTCCTCTGACATAAAAACAGTCTGAGTCAAACTGCGCGTGAAATTTAGATCTAATTACTTCGTTTTGGCTTGTTGAACTGCACGCGCAGGTAATGTAAATCCGCCAGCTATTGATCTGATAGAACCAGGCCGCGCGTACCGGCCAAGCCGCTGGTGGCGAGCTCATGCTGCAGCGAGCAGCTATCTCCAGCTGTAAAGAGCCTTATTACCCGCCCAACTGCATTACTCGCGCATGAATCGTAACCCCAGCAGAATGCGCCACGACTCATATTCCAGCTCGTCTGGAAATGATACGAAGTTACGCAGACTGATTGGTCTATTTTCTATATTATGATATTCGTATGATTAAATTAATATCAACTGCATTCTTCCGTTGCGTGGAAAGAGTAAAGTCTCCGCTGATAATGTCAAAAGTGCAAATCGCCGGCCGACTCGGAACACTGACCTCCAAGAATAGCCAATAAATACAGCGTTGTAACACCTTGGAGGTCGGTCTTTCCCCCTTTTCAGCGTTTTTCCTCCAAACAATGAATTTCGTAGAACAATGTAGAACATTAAGTTGGAAATAATGAGACGTAAATTGCAGACGATGAAGTATTAGGCCTATCTTTTATTTCATAAGGGAGAATAACACACAAGTTCAGGGTTGTTCCAGCCAATACGCATAGAGCTACTACCCGGAAGTTGCCGCAAGTCCACGACCCGTCTCTTACGTCACAGCTAAAGCCGTTTTCGGACAGCAAACGAGCAAATTAGGTCCGAGTTGGGTGATGTTTTCACCGTAATTTCGCTTTTATGGAAGGGTTATATTGCTTGAATGACATTCAACGTTCATTGTACGGCTATAAGCTCTCTGTAGATATGTATATCGTAATTTATGGTTCTTGCTATAAATGTCTCCTTTAAAACACCAAAGCATGCACTGTGCATCGTAGTCTAGCTTCTAAACTATTCCCCTTCGTTCGTCCCAATCTCGGGGGGGGGGGGGATATGAACTACGTGCGTCGCCGATTTTTATTAGAAAGGTTATCTGAACAAATTGCAAATTGGTAGCCCGAAGGCTAAAATACATTGCAATTACATAAGAAGTTTTCTAAAAGTAAATCAAAAACATACAATATTACAATTAAAATACGTCGCGTTCGCAATGCTAGGCCGCCAGCTGCATGTCACGTACCCACGAAGAGGCCCACTATACACGCATATTATGAATTAAAGGCCATGCACCGCAGATGGGCCACGCGACACACATCACTAACCCTCGCACAGGCACACGACAGTTTGCATAAATTAAATACCCTTACAGTTTACACACATGAACATAACTTAGCATTATAATACACACGTACAAAATAAATCCACATGCAGCTCAAAGTTATTACTTTTACGTAACCTTCCAAATCAAACTTAACACTTAACATTGATAGCTATTGCACGAGTAGAATTGGCATGAACCATTCTCTCAACAATATGCTCATATATAAACATAAATTCAGAATTGTATAAAAGTGAAATTTGAATTTGAAAATATTGAATCGAAATAATTTAACATAAAAGAGCATTTAACAGCAAGCAGCAACTGCAGCAGCAGCAGCAGCAGCAGCAGCAGCAGCAGCAGCAGCAACAACAACAACAACCAAAAAAAAAAAACCTTTCGCACCTATAGTTAAAGGCAAGGTTCACCATGACGTCAAGTTGGTTTTAATAAAGCAGAACATGAGAGACAGTTTGGCGAAAATCAACCAAAGAATACGAGTTTGGATATTTCAAGCTTTTAAATTTGTGACGTCACATGCGAGAAGCTCCCCATATATCATGTGTAATAATTTAACATTAATGAAAATGGAGGCGTATATGTGGTTCATATGAGGAAAATCAACCAGATGTATAGGCCTAAAACACACCACTAAGAAACACTTTTGTCACAGAGGTAAGAATTGTTAGTTTTCATCAGCTCAAATCGTTTGCATACTTTTATTATAAAATGTCTTCATTATTGTGTGTACATAAACCATTTCACATTAAAGGTATTGGCTAACATTTACCACAGTTAGAAAAAATCTGAGCTACATGATTCCCATGCTACCAGTGCTTTGATGAGGACTAAAAATGAAGCCCTAAAAAAAGTGTTATTTCAAAATGATTATTTAGTGCTCTAAAAAGTGAAAATCGTAACGATTGACCAGATTCACTTGCCCATTTCCTCCCATAGACTTACTATGTGTACACCTAGGCTATTAAAACTCGCCCCGAGTTTTAATTGTTTATTCATGCATGACTTGCCATTGCAGTGTAACTTTCCAAACTTTTGTATTCTAGGGTGTTTATTTGTCCATTTGAACACTACTATGTAGACTCAGATATCAAAAGTTTGACAATTTTTAAATGAAGCTCCACAACGTTAGCCTATCCACTTTAAGACAACTTGCTTTAAATAGAAACACGTCAATTTATCACGCGCATCTCGATGATTCTTCTTGAAACCATTATAAAATGAAATCTACGCAATATAAATATTGATAATTTATGTTATCAAAATTGCATTTTCCTGAATCTCTGACGAAAATAGAAGGCCCAAAACTATCAATGCAGAGCGAATGATATCGATCGGCTAAATTATCGTTTCGGGATGATATTTTTAGAAATACGCGGGCCAGTTGAATATCGCATACAGTATTTTATTGACATTAACACAAATTTGAAATTAACCAGAGGATAACACAAGAGGAATTGAAAGAGAAGGAAGTTTGCGTTGTAATGTAGAACAAACTTGTTGAATGAAGACTATAAAAATGTTATTTTACTTACTATATAGTCTGATTAGTGTTAATTTCGTTACAAATAATCTGAAACATAAAATATACTCATTACTGAAACAACAACAAAAGCAGAGAAAAACACGATACATCAAATACAACAAAAACAGTTAAATTCCACACTTAGCTTTGTTAACATGATAAAATGCATTATTTTCTGACTCATCGGATTAGATATCACGAGCTGTATCTTACGGCGTGAGTGGTTTTAATGTCGTATGAACTTCCCCCAACGAATAGCTTCTAGACAGTTCAGACCCATTACACAATGCACGAACTAAAATGATCAAGCTAATCGTTAAACGAATATGCGCTTGAAAAGGAATAAATGATATAGGATCTCGTTAGAGAGTAATTGCCTCCATATATCCATTAATCGCAGTCGCGTCGAGAACGCGCTGTTCTTTCTTTTCCACGTAAATCCGATTTCGCACCCAATCGCATTCTTTTGGCCTAGCACAGAATGAAAGGAACGCACACAGGTCTGAGGGAGCAATATCGCGTTTGCCGAAACGTCCTTCCGCGTGCGCAGCTATACAAACCAACTCCCCTCACATCCACTGCTCAAGCTATATCTTCTTATGATGAATACCTTCATCGTCTGAGAGAAAGTAAATCTTTACATGTTTGTTGGAAGATGAATAAGAATGTTAATGCGACGTTTTATGAAACCCTGAGCAATTGGACGCATCGAAGATCCGTTGATCTAGTCTTCTAGCCACGACACTCGTCTAAATGGCCGAAAGTGGCCAACTAGATACATCTGTTTTGTCACCGTATGTCTTAAGCAGTTTGAAATTGATACCAAACAAGAGAGTGAAGAAAATGTAAGTTTATAAACAAGGCAAGACTCTCATACAAAAAGACAAATCAAAAAGATCGAAAGAAGCGACGATGAAATAGAAGATAAAGACGATTAGAATGCAAGAAATATAAAAGCATGGAGCTGTACGCGCTCTCCATAATGGATGGAAAAATATGAATAAAATCTGAGTGAGTGTGCAATATAATGGACATTTAAATAAACTGAAAGATTCAGTTTCGTG
>JZLH01S0105153.1:3378-15080 GCA_001188425.1 Eucidaris tribuloides | reverse complement strand
AATAAGCGTACTTTATGAACTGCTGAATTGTTAAAAAAAAACTAAACAAAACAATTTACAAACAATTTTATAAGGATATATATGTATCTGATGTGTAAGAACAAAAAACAATTCAGCGAGCAATAGACAAGAACATTTAATATGCCCTACTCAAAACCTAACGTATTTCTGAAGGCTGAACATGTAATTATACAAGGTATTTGAAATTAAAATTTAATAAAATGCTGTATAAATTGCAGTAATCAAGGTAACATGTAAACAAAATACAATGGTAATCAACGATATGTCACAGATCTACAGTTAATGGCAGCTTAAACATTGCAGGCCATTTTGAAACTCTGTATAATATCATATCACTCTAACACGAGGTGAAACTTTGAGACAAGATAATTAAAGAACTCATGGTATTCAACAATAGAATACACAAAATAAAATCGCGACTGTCTAGTAAAGTGCGCAACACTCAAACAATGAACTAGTATACCGGAAAGGTATCATCTACCGATGTTTCATTGAAATAGCAGCGACATGATCCCATATACTATACGTGTTGTATAGCCCGAATAAATAACTTCAAACAATCAGTTAATAGTCACTTTTGAAAAAGGTGAAAATCAATGAGCAACCCATCCAGTTTCCTCCTCGTAAAACTGCTGTGTATTTAGGAAAAGGTTGCCATGCCAATCATACGAACCTTTATTACATATTTGCTAATGACAGCAGTATCTCATAATTTTTGCTCTATTCAGCTGTTGTTTTCGTCTATTCAAAAACTATTACACAGACGTCAGCTAATCAAAGTTTCACATTTTAATTCCTTCCACAATATTAAATAGCTGTCTTAAAAACATCAGACCGTTAGGACTCGACAGTGAAGATATTTATGTAACATAATACAACTGTATACATTTGTAATCGCCATAAGGTAAAATTGAGATCTTATTCAAGATAAGATTAAAACTGATGGATCACAAAACTTCGGTGACTGAAATTATCAGGAGGCAGAAGAATAAAGGAATTGCTCCCACTTCCTAGCATTTGTTATATTCCACAAGATTCTGGGGTTATAGCCGCGTATTGTAACTTACTACATGATACGATGGCACAATCATTAAAACCAATCATAAGTACTAAACTCAGTCTGGCTTCTAATCTTAGCAAAAACATGACCAATTGGTCAAAAATATATAGTTGCGTATGTGATAGTGATCATCTACAAATGATGTATGTGAGGTCAGGACAAAACTGTTTTTTACTCCAACGGGGGTGGGGGCTTCAGAAATATGTAAAAACAACGGGTTTCATGGGCCATGGGACTGAATCTATCTTAGGAACTAAGATTTCCGGGTAGAAGCGAGTCGTATCCCCCCCCCACATACTTTTTGACGTAATAAAAGTGATATTATATAAATTTGTTCAAAATCAACAACACCTCAACATTAGTTTGCCATATATACAGCTCCATATGTCCAAAATAAAAGAAGTAATATTTACATTGTCTTTTTGTCTGCAAGACAAATACAAAATTAGTCATGTCAAATCATATCTTAGATAACATTAACAAGATATGAGTAGATTGGATATTAGAATATCTCGGTAAACAGGATTTACATGGAACTTAAATCTGCCGATTATACTAAATCAAACATAATCAAATAAACTAGAATAGTATACATGCATCTAGTTATAAGCAGAAAATAAACACTTAAAAATCACAATGATAATATCATGAAACACCCGAAGAATCTGTATTTTTTTTTTCCAATTACATTTGAATGCAATTCAACACGTTCTAACAATACTTCAGTAATCTATAACTGAATATTTTGTTAAAGGTTGAAATCATGCGAAATTAACTCTTACCACGTCAATCATTTTACAGTGGGCTGTATGAGCAAGATTGCAAGTGTCAAGTTCAAACAGCCAAACCTGTATACAATGCACAATGGAAGAAATGTATTTCTGTACAAAAGCTGTAATATTTATCCACGTATACATACAATTAATTTTAGGCCAATTATCTAGTTCAGTTCAATCAATATCACAAATACATTTATTATACGATGTTCTCAGTCAAAAATCGGCAAAAAACTTTAGAAATGACAAATTCAGGTATCCCAAGCACGTTCTGAAAATTTACTGCAGTCCTGTTCCTCTAGTCCTGCTAAACCGTAATAAATTACTATCATAAATTTGCATTTCGTCACACTTGTTGAAAGGTGACATACAATTTTGTAGTACAAAAGTGAGCCAGAACATGTTAAAGTTGATATTAAACATAAATTTCTGAAATTCAAAGGTATTGAAGTTGAGCATGATTCAGCTTGCTTACCGTATAAACGAAGATTGAACCTTTAATCAAATCGTGCTGCAATGTTAGAAATTACAAATCTCATAGAAACTACTGTAATTGTATGAATGATGCTACTTAGTATTTACACGTGATACGAGACTCGGTAAATACAAACCTGCATACCAATAAACTCACAGTATAATTATAGTTTCAAAATCAAGAGGATGAGTGAAATTTAAAAAATGCAATATCAAATTCAAGCCCGACTACAGGGTGTGGAAGGTGTGGAATGGTGCAATTGCAAAATACATTTCTGGGGGGGGGGTTTGTGTTGAAATTTCGTAATGACCCATATCATCGCTAGACTATATGCACAGAGTCAGTTTTCGAAGGTTCTATTTCCTGAAATAAAGTATTTTCCCATATTTCATTTGTTTTATGTACATTTGAAAAAATAAGGATTCAAAAATATAATCACATAACGAATCCATATTCATTATTCTGATTACGGACGCCTGCAGTAGAGATGACAGGAAGTAGACAATTTTGCAAATAACGACATGCCACCAACATTAACCGCCGTCTACCTTCCCAGTTCTGTTAAGAAATTGGATGAAAAAAACAAATGGGAAAACCCGATTTTGTCCAATACGCGAAATTGTACAAAGTCATTTTATTGCTCTTGTGATGACTTCATAAATTCAAATTATCTGTCACTATGAAAATACAATTTAATAGGCTTCTCATGTTGGTTTTAGTTCTGATGACAATTAAAAAGCATTTTAGGGAAAGATGAAGAAAAAGTTGTTTTTGCTGATCAACCAAACTATACTTGGGTTTGAACTAAAATCTAGTCTTAACATGCCTTGACACCTGAATGTAGGGTGATATGAAATAATATTTTCATTTCAGAATGTGGTCAAACTTGAAAATATTTGATGAATACCATCATACTGCATTGTAGCAATTGTTAGTCAACTAAGCGCGGCAGGGTACATTAGTTGCCTGTATATGCGCACCTCGGGAGCAAGTATAACTTGTATTGCCACACGCAAAAGCGATGTATGTCTCGTGACAAACACTGCATGTAAAGCTAACTGCGTAACGATTCAGTATTATCTAAGCTCCTCAAACGTAGTCTCACTTCTGATATGTCACCATCAGAGTGTAGCGATTAGTGACAAGGACACAATCCCAATCTTCGTCGAGTTATTTCTCCTCTTTGCCTCTTCGAGACAAGTACTCCTCCTCTTCCTCCTCCTCTTCCTCCTCCTCCTCCTCCTCTTTCTCTCTCCTCCCTCTCTCCTCCCTCTTTTCTCCTCCTCGCTCCTCCTCTTCCTCTCCCCTCTTAACCCACGCAAGCGTACAATCTGTTCCTGATGTCTACAGCTGAACATATCTCCACTAGTTTTTACTGATGCGCTGCCCACACGACCAATCTCTGTCATACAGAGTCACAACACTTGGTGGTGGTGGTGTTAACAGTTACTTGTCACTATTGTACCTGACTTTGTTGTACAGATGATCCGATGGCGTTTATTTTCTGTTGGAATAATAGCGTTGGGTTCAGAACCCAGTGGGCTAGGAAAATGTAGATTTCACTTGTCCATTTAACAGCATTATGTCTCATGTGGTTTGGCAACATAAGGACATAGAGAATTACGCAGGAATGACAAACTCCATGTTGGTTGGGAACCATTGCCACCAACATCATTTCAAACCCGTCGATGAAAACTGATACAAATGACCCATTAGACAGAAATGCAATATCGTAATGCTGATGTCTTCTGCAACTCTGAGATGCTGCCCTGTATTACCATCCACACCATACGATTAATGGCCTCGATAGCGTTCACCAAACACGATGCATGCAGCACATTCATGTGGCATTGCTGCCATTCCACGCCAAGTCTTGGTAAGAATCACTTCTTCACCACATTTAGACTCGCGTGTTTATACACCATCATCCCCAACATCAAGAACACCGCGGACAGTAGAAATTGTGACCTTTTACAATGTGAGTAACCTGACCTGCCCTAATCCTCATACACTCTCTTTCTTCAGCAGCTGCCTTCATCTCTGCACAGGTGATTGGGTTTTCTTGCTGATCTCTTTCCAGATATGTCTAGTCATTTAGATGATAATAAGGAACCAGAGCCTTTTAATACGAAGATAACATTTGACGTTGATTTTCTTTTGATTCGTTTAATTTTCCTTCTTTGTATTTTCTTTTGGAACTCGTCGATTTCTGCCAAGCAATGAATTTCTCATGTGTTCCAGCTGCTTTCATTTTAGTTCTCCTAGCCCGAAATGAATTTCCAATGACAGTTTCTCAATAGCAGATTTCACACTCGCCATCTGTGAGCCTCAATGGGGATATCCTCTCAATTGACCTTACTTTCAGTGCCTCGGTTAAGAAGCTCCTCTACATTACTCATTGCATCTCTTTCTCAACATCATCACGGTTTCTGATCTTGTGATCCAGGGTAACAGGTACACTTGATGCAGACTGACTTTCTGCAATCGTCACAGTAGCTTATTAGAAAAATCTCTCTTTTCTGAATTTGGTGCGAAGCACTTAATCAAATCTTGACATGCTCACTTTCCACCTGCAATATCTATGCACCGAATACAAGCGTGATGAATCTTCAAAGAAATGCTGCCATCTCTCGTGCCCATTGTTGGCATCGTCACCACAATACTTATCACAGCTCGGGTGGCAAAACACCGAGCGCATCAAGCGGCATTTTACACAACGTGGCATTTTGACGAATCTCAAACGAATCTCAAGAAGCGCCCAGCAAATCACGGCCCTTTTCATGAAACTCATCAACAATCCATTACCGGTAAGTTTGGACTGCACCCTTGCGGACGCGGCTCTCAAGTAACTTGGTAGGATTGCGGTCATATTGACAGACCATTGATCCAAGCACCGGTGACAGCTTATCGTAAGTCTGAATATTACAGCCCCAAAATTGTGTGCCACAAACTTAGAGTTTGGATTCTCAAATATGCAGGCACAGAGGACACTCCAGGCGCTCTGAAAGTGTATTCTTCTGCAGCCATACCGTTTCTCACTCCTCATCCGCCAACAATCTGATTATTTCACTGGTTCACCTTCTGTGCCAAAAGTGCACACATGCCTTTGTGCTTTGTTGCTGCAAATGACATCAGAAAACAATATCAAGCAGTGTTCCTACCATCGCGAAAAAAAAAAAAACACAAATGCAGAAGAGATAGCATGACGAATGCACCGTTTATGGCACAAGGCAAGTAACTGATCATCCAAAATGCCGCCATATATAGCCCGCCAAAAACTGGTAACCTGCCTTGAGTACAGAACTATAGTACATGATTACTGTTCATATACTGTGCGAGGTGCTATCTTCTCGCCCTTTGAATCACATTAACTTATAATAACACACATAACTCCTACACACACACACACACACACAACACCACACACGACACACACACACGTCTTACGAGATCATAAGCAATTTTGACAAGTCATCACGGATGAGAATAAAAAACAGGTCAAGTTGACACAGGAACTTTGATCAATAAAATTTATTATCAAAACAACCCGAAAGCTCAATCAATAAAGTCTTTTGCAAGTTTCTAATTGAAATATTAAAAATCTTGGGCCTTTCCATGGTAACGAAAACTTCCTAGAAAAAATTAAAATAAAACTACCTGAAAACACAAAATTATGATAAATTATTTAATTATCCTTCAAGAGATAACTAAACTAATATGACAGCAAGAGCACTAAATATAAGACTTTTGATATCACTCTATTCAAATTTTCCATGGATGTAAAGTTCATAAATACATTGTTATTACTTATGTTTAAATGTTTTAATGTTTGACTGGCAATCAGATGAAAAGTTGATAACACTTGAGTGTGGATTAAATGGAAATTGGAATGTAATATTTTGAAGAAAACAGCAATCAACGACCCCTCACCCATATCCCCAAGAATATCTAATTCACAACGATTGTCTGATACTCGCATTAAACGTGTGCATTGAATTGGGGATGATGCTTTTTGGCTTTTCACAAAAATGGGTCTAAATCGCAAAGCCTGTTAGCCACAATCACTGAACATACATGTATCGCCTGATTGAATCAAATTTCTATGTCAGTGCTCATTATGCTTGAATTTAGGTGCCACTCAGTACACATGTAACTACCGGTACTAGTGCAGTACTCAGAAAGCAATATGTGACAATTTTTATCACTTAGCATGCCCATGGGAATCAAAATGACCTTCGCGAAAGCAAAGAGATTGATCTATAATTTTGGGCATGAAACGTGAAATTAACATACAAATGAATTGCCATTGGCTAAGAATATCAGACATATTCATGAGAAAAATTTGACTGAAATCGGCCACATGCACACTGTAAGGGGACCTGATGCACATGTATTTGTATTGCAGATCTAGAGACTACAGTATGGATCTTCCAATATACCACAGAATATAACACTTTAAAGTTGAACTGCTTTTCAAGCATGAAGTTCTGACAAAGCTGACAGATTATCACACTTATAATATGTCCAATAATCTGCTTACTAATTGTCAGAAAACTGAAATTTGAAAAACTAATAGGGAATTTTTCTGATGATCTCAAACTTCTAGTTCTACAAGAAAAAAAAAACTTTCTTTGTTGCTTCTGTAACAGAACTATGAAACAGGTAAACAATTTATTATCATTATTAACATTATTTATTTGGCAAATCAAAGATATATTTAGATATATATATAAAAGATGAAAAATAACAATATAAGCAACATCAATTATACAAAACATGGAGAATATTAAAGATATTGAAAAGTGAAAACAGCCACATGAATGATGGGGAAAGAAAAAGATAAATAAATAACTCTGACACAAAGGTCATCTTTTTCAGTTGATGTGACTGTGTATATGTTTCTAAATGAATACATTAATATAATTCAGACATGCATGCTTTAAATATCACACATGCAACGAAACTTAATACTTAATGATGTCAATGTGTCAGGGGCGACTCCACCTCCAATCAAAACTCAAAGCATTTTTTAATAGATAGAGAGTCATCCGAGGCACATTAATATCACAAGTTGTACAGAGATGACTGTGCAGCTACACTATAAATTTAAAGAAAAAAATACGACCACGAATAACTTCATTCTGTCATCTTTAGTGTCTACAATATTAACCTCCTGTTCAAAGTACAAAAATTATTTTCATACTGTGCACTCACCATTGACAAGTGTTGTCTACAGTTCCGCACACCTGTCCCTGTCTTGATGCACAGTTCTACTATGCAGAGCAAATAGTGAATATAACAGTGTCATCTACCTGAATGAACCATTGTGTGATAGTCATTCCAATGGCATGAGTACAGCTAACAAAACCACAAAATCTACATAGAATTCCCCTTGTGATGGTATTTATGGAAACACAATGAAGAAAACTAGAAAAGGAATTGATGATTTGAAACCACTCATTTAATCACTTGGGAAACAGGATTAGATGGTATTTTTTGTGGACCTACCTTTTGTAGACATAAAAGTGCAGCATAATGTGCAGATGCAAGGGTCTATCTGGAGACATATCCAATTAAAGAAAAAAAAACGAACAATGGTCTTAAGTTGTGATTTTATTGAAAATAATGACTGTTGAAAATTCAAGCTAGATCAAAGGGTTTGTGAATAGTTTGACTTCAAACAAAATTAGCACAATTACATATGCACCATATATTACATGTACTGTTTACAAGAGAAATTTTCTATCTAGCTGCAGTATTAATTAGTTTGTATTAAATCTCATTTATTTCAAACTTCAATTTGTAGTTCGTTAAGCGCTTGGAAACAAAGTGTATCAAATGCTAGATAAACATGAATAATTATTATTATTATTTTCCAACACTTCAACATTAAGTCATTACAAAAATATTCAGAAAAAGCTAGCAGTACTGCTTACATGTACATCTCATCATGTAACTTGTCATTTTCAACAGTCTGAAATTTACCTGTCACTTATTCTGTGGTTGGCTTCCAAACCACATTCATTCAAGCAATTGACTGACCCACCTAAACAGAGCACCACACAAAACACAAACAAAGACTGTCTGTTTTCCATCCAGCTAAGACACATTGTTTTAGACTCCAGACATTGTTCACTCAGTGGAATAAAGTAGTATACCTTTTGAGTACAAGTGGGTGTGATCACAGGGATTCTTTACAAGTTTATGTAGAAACAATTTTTAGAAAATTATGTCATAAGACACCATCCAATGGTGTCTACACATGCCCACCAGCAGAAGAACAATTGCCAGTAAATGCAGACAATTGGGTAATATCATGGACCTACATGTACATGTACTATCATGGTAATATCAAAGAGGGTTTGGGCAGGGCATGATGTTGAGGAAAGGGTGCATTACACTTACAAGTTAAGTGGTGCAGATGAAAGGAGACATGCAGGCAATAACAGATTCCAATGACTGCACCCCATGTACTTCTTTTACTACTGAGAGAAAATTAATCCTCTGAAATTTTGGGTATGAGAAAAATAAATAGAGGAATAAATGTAAGATAACTATGTAAATAATATGTAAATTAATAGATGGAAGAATAAATAAATGGATTTATGAGTGAGTGAATAGTTAGTTAATGTATCTCCGAAGTGTATGAATATGTTCAGATTTCTGCCTCATGAACACATGATATTGCACTGGGTATTCAATGGCATATGCCTGTAACTTGGTTTTCTTGTATGTGAATATCAAAAAAAAAAATGACAGAGGTTTCCTTATTAAACAGTGAAATACTTTTGATGGTCATACTATTACTTACGACTTTTGCATGTTTTAAGAAAATACATGTGTAAGAAATATTTGTGTTTCAATATCAGCCCAAACTGGAATCATAACAAAAATTAAATAATTGGAATTTTGTTTCAGGTAGCTGATGAATGGTTGACTAACCTTTTAATTAGTATACATAATATATTAGAGGCAAGTCAGGCAACAAGTTCCGAGGCCTCAGCCCCCCTCTCCCCCCCCCGAAAAAACCCACTCCCTTTCCATAGCATTTGTACAGGTGCCAAGGACCGAGGCCCAAACTGATGCCACCAAAATTTGGTCTCGAGACCAGCCTTGAATGCAACGCTTCTTTTACGGGTCACAAAGCTCTTATTCTGAAGATGCTTTTCTCCAAGGGATGTAAATCCTCAACAACAAATTTCTTACACAGCCACTGAACATTTTTACCTTAAAATGGGATGAGGTTCCTTAATCCACATCTTCCAGAAATATACTGTACAAAGGTTCATTATTCTACCAATCCACAGAAATCCAAATATCACAATGACAACTTTTTGGAATAATGGGCCGAAGACCAGAAGACATACATGTACATGTACAACGATACAGTGTTATCTCTGGAAAGTACTCTAAGATGCAATTACCAGTGTCTGCCTAGAGATCACTAATCTCATTAGTTGCTTATTAATCCCATGTAACAGGATTAAAGTAATCTCAGTTTAATACATAGTAGTTACACAGCACAATAATGACATACCATAGGTAATGCTCCTTGTGTATGTAAATCACAAAAATGTACATCTACTACACTCTTTAGATAACTTTTATTTAACCAAATTAACAAAAGCAATAACCAGCAAATTGGATGTACAGGAATTTCTTCATGCTTACCTTTATACTGATCACCATGAAATACCATAAATGAACAGAAAATCGTGTTTCTTAAACTTATTTTGATCTATTTCCATACCAAAGTTGATACTGTTTTCATCAAAACCTGGTGGATAAATGTTTATACTGTAATGAAAAATGCCAATCAATTACCTTGTAATTTAAAAGATACTATGGATGCAAATTCCAGTGGAATCAAATCACTGGTACTTCACCACCAATCCCAGTGATGCACATCATATAATCCTTAGAAACAGCATAAACATGAACCAAATTGTGTTCTAATTAAAAAGGTCCAATTACATAGAGATGAATATTTGTTCTAAAATAAGCATGTTTTCCCCACTAAATTATCAAATTAGCCTTCAACTGATTTATTAAAAAGCTTTCAATTTATTATTCTCTACAATATTGACTGTTCTCCAATTACGACCTGGACAAATTAACTTTGCAATTAGCAGTACACTTATGCATGAATCATTGATAGTCCCATCCACTGAGTGTAATGTATGTTGATCAAGGTCAAACTCAATTACGCTAACTGCCGGTTGCTTACCCATGTAAATCAATCGCTTGTGCCACAGTGAGAAAATTGTACGCTGATGATTGACATACTAAAATCCTGTACATGTACATTAGCTGCATACAACTCTGCTCGAGTCTGGAGTTTCTCTCATGCCACAGCTGAAATTCTTAATATTACAATTGCATGTGAACATTCCTAACCTACAGTCAAACCTGTCATAGCAGCAACCTCTCTATAGTTACCACTAAAATTATTCCAAGAGAGAAATCATGTGTTTAAGAACCCGTCTATAGCAGCCACCTGTCAATAAAGGCCACATTTTTTGGTTTCCCTTGAGTGGCCACTATAGACAGGTTTCGCAGTTTATATTTTTCTTTTTTACGAACAAGTAAGCAGCAGTAGCTGCAATAGTTTTTTTTTCTAACACCATAACCTTGCCACAAATATATCTACAATAAGGTGAATACAATGTGGGGCTGTTCAATTTCTACATGTACATTCGCAACTCGCTTTGCTCAGATTTGTGATTGGGACTGAAGTAAATCAAAGAGCATTCTATGACTCAAACAATAACCAACTGTTTAATAATCATCACATCACAGTAGGCATCATGTTTGTAACCTATTTGAAATCATATTGGCCAAAGTCTCTCAATTTATGGCTCTGATGGTGCAAATCCTTTGGGCATTCTGAGTGCTATAGGTATAGCATCAACTCTTAACCCGTTGCCTCCGAGATTATGAAAATCCCATAGACTTAACACAGGGCAGATCCGGTTAACAAGTTAAACAGTCACATTCTTTAAAATCAGTTTGCCATTTTGCAAAATATACGCATTCTTTGAAGCACAGAAAGTGTGAATGACTAGCTGGACCCGCCACTGACAGGAGGGTATTGTATTGAGTAAGAAGATTACCGGGAATCAGTAAATCCTCACTGTTTTGATTGTATTTATTGATCTAGGTACAGATTGGTGAACTTCGCAAAGAGAAAGTTACATGGTCATGTGTCGTATGGTGGGGCCCCTTTGCGTTACAGGCAGCAAAATTAAGAATTTTGTCACTTCTTGCACTTGAACCCATATAACTCAAAAAGTACTTCAGAAACCAACAAAAGTATACATTTTCTGAAAGCGTATACATCAGAGAATCTCAATCAGCCAATGTCAAGTTG